>VNJU01003915.1:0-233914 GCA_008042675.1 Drosophila seguyi | reverse complement strand
TCGCAGACTCACATTTGCCAAGCATGTGAGCGACCTCAGAACGCGCTTACGTGCTAAGGTGGCGAAGCACTACTGGCTACTCTGTTCGCGCAGTAAATTGTCACGCTCCAACAAAATGACAATATACAAACAGATTATAGCTCCTAACTGGAAGTACGGGTGCCAAATCTGGGGCTTGGCATGTGACAGCCAAATCAAAAGGATCCAGGCTATCCAGAACAAGGTCGCAAGACTAATCACCGGCTGCGAGTGGTTTGTGCGAAACACCACCCTGCACAGAGACCTGAAACTCGCAACGGTATTTGACGAGATAAACCAGCACTCGAGCCGCTACCATGACAGGCTGGAGCGCCATAGGAACCGGCTTGCAAACGCTCTAAGCAGATCTCGCCCACCAAGGAGGCTCAACAGACGGCAACCGAGGGATCTCATTTCCCGATCTCCGTTGACAAGGGTCAGCAGAAGCTGACGCTCAACGTAATTCTTATTGTATCTGTGATTGTTATGTAATTGTAAATTATTGTCAACTAGAAAAAGCTAACGATAGTTAGCCGGCGCGCCCAAATGGGCTGAATTAATAGAAACGAAGGACACAAAGGGGATCCAAGATTTTCCCGTAAGCCTTAATAAATAAAAAAAAAAAAAAAAAAAAAAAAAAAAAAAAAAAAAAAAAAAAAAAAAAAAAAAGTTTAGAGCTCTTCGCCATTCTGGCTCTCAGTCTTTGGCATCATTAAACGAGCCACCGAGTTAGGTATTCTATAGCTTGGCGGCAGATCTCTCACCCAGGGGATATGTATGTAAACCGATCTTGAATGAACGTCCGACTTGGCCATAAAATCATCAAATTGTGAAATATGCTGAACACCGTGCAGTGAATTCATTCAGTGGATTGGACGCACCCATTCAGTCGAAGACAGTGAGCCCTAATTAAACAATATTTTGGAAATATAAAAAATATGAATATTGATATATGAATATTAAAATATTTTTATTATCAGGGATACTAGTATAAAATATAAAGCAAAGATTTAAATGTTTATATGATATAAAATATTGCACAAATAAACTTCCAGTAAAAGCAATCACAAAATTTCTTTTATTTTTATAACTGAATATAATTAAATTTACATAAATTCCATAAATATTGATTTATCGATAAGAATCCATAACTTTTTCGAAGCTTAGATAAATGTCTTCACCATTTTTATTATATAACATTTACATTGTTGGGCATAGTACTATATATTAAGTACTTCCAATGATACTTTTATTTTCTGAAAATTAATCTTAAAACAGAAAGGTAAAAGTAATATAAAAAATTTATAAATATGTACCTATTTAATAAATCACAGCTATAATGATTAAAAATTAAAAACTTTCAACTTTATTTGTTTATAATTTACCTAAAAAGCTCTGCTTTTCTTGGTTTCCCTTTTATCGAGTGTCCAGTGTACCCACCGTATCTGGCGGATGTGACTCATTCGGTCAAGACTGAAATTGCGCCGCACTCGAAGCAAAAGCAAAGCAAAGCGAAGTGAAGCCGAGCTATCTTTCACTCTTTTTTTCAGCTACTTATTCGTCTGTGCCGGCTGCAAGCTAAGCAATTCTTTTTGTTGTTACTGCTTTCAGCCGGTTCGTTTCGTTTTTTTTTTTTATATATTATTATTTTTGTTTTTTTATTTTCTTTTTTGGCTGTTTCTGTTGGTGTTTCATGCCTGAGTAGGTTGATCGCTGATTGACTGTAGGCAGTGGGAATAAAAAATAGAGAATGGGGAGCGAGTTGCTGGAAGTATCCCAAGTACACTTGAAAGCTGTAAACAAGCATTTTTTCTACCTAGTATAAGTTAAACTTAAACAAACGAAGTTAATTAGTCGGAAAGTTAAGATGTACCCAGGAGAAGAGGCAGAATGAAAAAAACACAATAGAGGTTGCAGATTTCCAGGAATTAGAGAATGTTTTGGAATATGTTAGCAACTAATTTAACATATTTTTTAGACAGATCTAAAAACTTGAAAGCTGTGAGAAAGAAATGTCTTTTGATTGTTTAAATCAATTACCTTGTTAACATTTTTAAGTCTTGGCAAAACCTGAAAACAGGTTGGAAAAAGAATGTATGTTATAAATTTGCTTTTAGTTGCTATCTTATTAAATAATTAACATACTCCAAAACCTATTCTACTTCTTGTGTCTTTTTTAGCTAATTATCTAAAGAATTCCCCAAAAAAAATTGACTTTGCTTCAATTAAAAGGATTTTAATAATGTCCTTTAATCGGTACACGCTTTCCTTTTAGTTTATTTATAAAACATAAATCCTTTTATTTATATGGCGCCAGGATAATTCACAATCTTTACTACGGAGTCGTGCGTAATTTCGTTGTACTCCATTCATTTTTTAGCGTATTTTTTTAATCCTTATTGCTTCCTTTTGTGTCCACATGTTGCATGTTGCAAACATGTTGCAGAGTTTCGAAGAGGCTACAGCAACATGGCCGAACCTCCGCTCTCTCCGCCACTTTCTCTGGCCATCTCTCGCTTCTTCCGCTGAATACGAATGGCCAGCCGAGTGGCCGAAGTGCCTTCGTCCCAAGCCGAACGCGAAAAGCGACCGCTGAAGCTCAGAATCAAGTTCAATCGAGTCAGTTCAAGTCGAAGCTGCCGAGCGGTTGCATCGTTTCGCTGCCGTCGTCTTCGTTGTGGTGTGTGTGTGTGCGCGCGAGTGTGTGTGCGATGGCTTTGCCTGATGCTGGTGCATAAGGAGTCCCAGTACCGTTCGCCAGGATCCACTGTTTGTTTGCAGTGCAGTGAAAGAAAAATAGAGTGACACGTGCCCGTGAATCACAAATCACAGTCGCAATCACAGTCTCGAAACGCAGTCACAAATTCCACCCCCTTGGAACTGACCCTTCGGTTGCGTATCATCTGAGTTTGGACCGAACGAAAACGAAAACGAAACCGAAACCTTAACCGAAACTGAAACCGAAAACGACGAAAAAACGCGATGCGAATTAAAGCTTTGCGTGGCAAAATGCGCTAACAAAAACCCAGAAAAAAAAACCAAAAAATATATACAGAAGCTAGAAAAAAAACGGAAAATAAAGAAATACACACACATGCACACATCCAAAAGAATACAGCACGTGAAAGAAAGAAAAGCGGAGGAAAATTGTGCTGGCCAAAGTTGCGTAGCAAAATAATAATAGAAGAAGGCAAAAATACGAAAAAATAAAAACGATTATCATCCAGGCGGGTGTGAGTGCGTGTGTGCCGAGTGTGTGTTCGTGTGTGCGGTGTGTGCGGGGTGTCTGTGTGTGTGTTTATAGGCTAGCCCTATAAATAACATTGGCTAATTACGGAGAAACATGAAAATCTTGGCCAAAACCGCAACACCGACAACAAAAACAACAACAAGTGAGGCCAAGGCGGCAATTAATCAATTTTCCGCTTGACCCATAAGCAAAAGTTTCCATATCATAATTAAAAAAAAGAAACAAACCCCAAGGATACAAACCGAAAGTAAGAGTAAACGAAAGCTAGGCATATCCTTAAAATCAAGCAAGAAAAATAAATAAAAGAAAAGACAAGGAGCCATTAAATGTTCCATATATCAACACAGATAACACAAGACACATCAAGAAAAGTAACAAAAACAAGCTAAAAGCTTACCCAACTTTATTAAATTAAATTAAATTAAAGCCCAAATTAATCAAGTTCTCATATCACAAAAAAACACACAAAAAAGACTAAATTAAATATTAATTATAATAAATTAACCAATGCCAACCTGTGAAAACCATAAAACCTACCATATCGTAAGGGAAAACGAACTTGTACTATATGATATCGCCACTCAAAACCCAACCAAGCTGGGCTTCAGCCTAGAAAGCTCAACCACAAACTAGAAGACTTGAAGGAAAAGCCAGGAAAATGCAGATCAGGGGACTTGCAATCCTGGTACTCAGCCTGCTGCTGCCCGGACTTATCCTGGGCAATCGCTACCATCATCAGCTGCATCTGTACGCCAATGGGGCGGCGGGAGGATCCGGAGTCGGAGCTGGAAGTTCCTCGACATCGTCCAGTCGCTCCTCGCAGTCGTCCCAGAACGAGGTCTACTCCGTGGCGGACAGTCAGCCCATGACGGAGGATGGCTACAATCAGCACCACTACCCACCACCTGGCCACCACTCCATGGGCGCCGATCTGGATCCACCTGCCCAGCAGCTAAGCACCTGTCAGACGGTGTGCGCCTGCAAGTGGAAGGGCGGCAAGCAGACGGTGGAGTGCATCGATCGCCAGCTGATCCAGATACCAGAGCACATCGATCCCAACACCCAGGTGCTGGACATGTCCGGGAATAAGCTGCAGACGCTGTCCAACGAGCAGTTCATCCGCGCCAATCTGCTCAACCTGCAGAAGCTATATCTGCGCAACTGCAAGATCGGCGAGATCGAGCGGGAGACCTTCAAGGGTCTCACGAACCTGGTGGAGCTGGATCTCTCCCACAATCTGCTGGTGACCGTGCCCAGTCTGGCCTTGGGCTTCATCTCGTCGCTGCGGGAGCTCACCCTGGCCTCCAATCACATACACAAAATCGAGAGCCAGGCCTTTGGAAATACCCCGTCGCTGCACAAATTGGATCTGTCACATTGCGATATCCAAACCATTTCCGCCCAGGCATTCGGCGGCCTGCAGGGCCTGACTCTGCTCCGTTTGAATGGGAATAAGCTGAGCGAGCTGCTGCCGAAGACCATCGAGACACTGAGTCGCCTGCATGGCATCGAGCTGCACGATAATCCCTGGCTCTGCGACTGCCGCTTGCGGGACACGAAACTGTGGCTGATGCAGCGCAATATCCCGTATCCGGTCGCGCCCATGTGCTCCGGGGGTCCCGAGAGGATCATCGATCGCACCTTTGCCGAACTGCATGTGGATGAGTTTGCCTGCCGACCGGAAATGCTGCCCATTTCCCATTACGTGGAGACCGCAATGGGTGAGAATGCCTCGATCACCTGCCGAGCCCGCTCGATCCCGGTGGCGAATATCAATTGGTACTGGAATGGGCGACTCTTGTCGAATAACTCCGCCTTCACTGCCTACCAGAGGATACACATGTTCGAGAAGGTCGAGGGCGGGTTCGAGAAGCGATCGAAACTGGTGCTGACCAATGCCCAGGAGACGGATTCCAGTGAGTTCTACTGCGTCGCCGAGAATCGCGCCGGCATGGCCGAGGCCAACTTCACACTGCATGTGAGCATGCGAGCGGCGGGCATGGCCTCGCTGGGAAGTGGCCAGATCGTGGGCTTGAGTGCCGCCCTGGTGGCCCTGATTGTCTTTGCCCTGGGGGTTATTATGTGCCTCCTGCTGAGGGTCAAACGGCAGCCGTATGTGGACAGCAAGACGCCCAATCACATGGAGGTGATAACGTCGGTCAACCATCAGAACTCCATAACGAACAAGACGCAGCCGGCAACGGGGAATGGGAGCATCGGTGGCGTGGTCATAGCCAACGGAGCTGTGGCCAACATAATCGATGGCAGCGTGGTTCAGGCCGGAACTCTGGAGAGGAAGACCAGCAGCGGGGGCAGGGGAGGGTCCCATGTGGCGCACGATCCGCGCAGCACGAATCCCGTACAGAAACCACCGAGGCTAACGGACTTACCATACGCCAATCAGGGATATGACAACAATGGCAGTGTCCTGTCCACGGCCACCTGTTTCATCTCGCCCACAGGATCGGCGGGAAACGGTGGCAACAATCCGGATCTGATCAACGACACCCAGCGCTTCGGCAGCGATGAGTTTGCGGACCTGAAGATACCGCCCATCAGTGGCGGCGTGGGCGGCAGTGGGGAGTATAGTCGCGCCAATGGCTGTGACTCCCTGTATCCCTCCGGTCTCTGGGAGCACAATGCATCCGTGGGAGCCACCTCGGCGGATGATCTGTTCATGAAACGCTACACGGACAAGACGCCCATCATCGACAGCTCCTCGACGCAGCTGTATGATCTGCACGAGCGCACGGCTGCCACGGATTACTTTAGCAAGACCTTTCCCAGGTCGCACCTCCAGCAACAGGGACTAGCTTCAGCGGGAGGAGGAGGAGGAGTAGGAGGAGGAGGCACCGGTTCCACAGCCTCGACGGTGACCACAAATCTCTCGGGTGGCTCCTCGTCAGGCGTTGGCGTTGGGGGCGTCGGCGGCTATCCCAATGACTACGGCCTGCCTTTGGTGCCGGGAGCGGAGCACCAGCACAACCACCAACTGCAGATGCATCCGCTGCAGCAGCTGCAGGCGCAGCTCACCTCCACGCTGAACCACCAGAAGCAGGAGGGCAGCTCCACTGGCAGCAGTCCGCACTTCAGCAGTCGCACCCTGCCACGACTGCACGACGCCGGCGGCGGCAGCTCCTCGTCCCGCTCCTCGCCAACGCCCGCCCATGCGAACCCCAGCTCATCCAGTTCCTGCTCGATCCTGCCCAACGGCCAGCCCATCAATGCCAAGACGATACGCGTGTGGCAGAAGGGCGGCGTGCCCGTCTTGCCCCCGGTGACGGCCCTGAAACGGGCCCTAATCAGCAGCAGCCGCAACTCGCCGGACGAGGGCTACCAGGAGGGATGCGGAACGGATGTGTAAGCGGCATGGGCGGCGGGCCGGAAGGGAAACCAAACCAAGAACTGACTAAACTTAACACAGCAAGAGGGAGAGGCGGCTCCTCCTCCGCTTAGGTATATAGAAAGCATTCATAATAGATAGCGCGGGGGTCCTAGGCGAGCAGCGATCATTATTATTATATTGTGCAAGCGAACTGTTTGTGATAGTGTCTGACAAAAAGATAATGCGAATGAAGATAATAATTGCCCAAAGCAAAGAGAAAAGCTAAAGCGAAATCAACTGCACTAACACTAAAGTATACTCTCTTCTTGGCAAGTAACTCAACTAAACTAAACTAAACCTAAACTAATTTAAAATTAAAATTAAACTACAACTAAAACTAAATTGTAAACGTAAAGCCTAAGACTAAGATATGTACAGTACATTTTCTTTATACAAAAAAATAAAAGCAAGTCTCAACTCCCCGTAAAAAAAATACAAAAAAATAACCCAACAAATTTGAGAAAGGCAAAATGCAAATAAATCTATGAAATATATATGTATATGCATATGTATGTATGTGTATATGTGTGTGTATACGTGTGTGTAATTTTCGCTAAGAAAATGTGTTAAAAAGGAACCCAAAGCCCCCATTTAACCCCTCCAAGAGTTATAATCGTAAATCAGAACTGAATAAATCCAAAAATGGTGTCTCAACATTTGTAAAATACACGCATTCGCATATAGATATATATGTATATGTATACAGTACGGTAAATGGTAAATGGTAAAAAAAGCTGCATAAGAACTAACATAAATCATTGTAACTGTGTGTGTATATATTAGATATATCCCGTAGTAAAAAAAGAAAGCCAATTCTGGATCCAACTATTGTTGCAACCTTCCCATGTTCCCCATGTTAGAAGCTGTGAAATAATGCGAAAAACTTAAGCAGGTCTCACGAAGTGTTAGCAGTAAATCAGAAAAGCTTGATTTATTTATTTATTATAATTCAAATATCTGCAATCAAATTTAAATTCATAATAAAGCGATTAAAAAATAAAAAAATTAAATGAAATTTCTAAATCAAATTATTCTCCTTGGCTTATTTATAAGTCCTTCATAATTTAATTTAATATTTATAAAAGGTGTTTGAGCTTAAATATGATTTTCTACATTCATTCTTTAATATTTATTTTCCAACAGAAAATATTTTGCTTCCCAACTTGAAAAGTGCTTAAACCGCATTCCTCTTTAGATGTTCAAATCCAAAATATTTATCTATGATTATAATTTTATAATAAATATAGATCCATCTATATTTTTAAAGACTTTTTTAAATAATTGTTATTTATTATTCTTCTAAAAATTTTTCCCCATTTACATAGATTTTTAATTTTCAAGCTGCACTATTTGCTCCACTCCCCTTAAAACCCAATTTATTTACAACTCGACAGCTTGACAACCTTCTTTCTCAACTATCCACTTTCCAGTTAATTGAATTTTCTAAAAAAAAAAATAATAATAGATGTTGACCCAATTCTATCAGACGAAAATATTCTCGTAATTAAATTGGACCAGTTTTCTTGTTGCCCAAAAACTGATTTACTGCTTTCCACACACAAATGATAGAAGCTTATAAAAATTAAAATCAACAATGTTTGTAAATTTCCCAATAAATAAGAAGCAAAGCTACACCAAAAAAGAAACACAACAAAAAATGTAAACCAAATAAAATCGGCAAAAACAAATCGAAAATCGAAGGGAATTCCCAAGTAAGGAGTGGAAAATATTCAACAAATGCATACGTAAATAAACATATGTAAATTGTACTCAAAGTGCACACACAGACACATCACACACACACACACACACACCATTTACATGTAGATATGTATGTCATTATGCCAGTTTTTGTCCCCCGTAAGGATTTAAAGCGTATCCGCAAGATATTAATTGCCCGTATGTGCTAAGACTTCAGATTTAAGCAGACAGAAGAACAAAAATTGAAGCGAAAATAAAACAAGCAAGAGAAGATAAAGAACAGACACAAAATAATATTTGTAAGGTAAACCAAAGACTTTTTTCTTTGCATCTAAATGAGCGCAGGACTTCCTTCTTCAAAGGACTCGCAGCAAACAGAACACACACACACATCGGAAAAGTAATCTTAAACGAGACGTAAAAGAGCAAGCAAGAAAAAACCGTAGCATTTAAGTTGAACTTATGTATTATGTATTGTATAATATATATATATATATATATGCCTACGTAAAGTAATATATATAGTCTATAGATGTGTACACTTATCAACAGAGCGGCATAGCTAACAAGGAGAAAGGAGCCCGCAGACAAAGGCGAGCATTGAATGCATGAAAGCAACTGAATGAACAACAAAGAAAAATGGAAATATATATAACATTATATATATCTATATATATATAAACGAAAAGCATAAACCATTGTCATTACTTTTTTGTCTTTCTCCTGTTTCTCTGCTGCTCCCCCCCACAAGGCACCAGGTTCCACCGCAGCGGCACCAAAGGTAGGTACCAGATTTGGGGGCTTCCTGGGGATGACATGACCCAATTAGTTGGCCGTCCGAAGCTGAGGCTAAATCCAAAAGCCGCCGGTTCTGCTGCTGTCACTGCTGCTACTGCCGCTGCTGCTGCACTCCGCTTGTTATTCGCTGCAAAGCTCTGGCATATTAGGGCCAATCGTCTAATCGCCAATTATGCATTTCAACCTGAACCCCCAACACCAACCTCCAATTCCCAGCCCCTGGGCGCTCATTCCACTCAGGGGCAAACGGAAAGTGTGGCTGGAATCGATATGGCTAATCGGCCGAGGCCAAAATGATGTCCATGAACGCAGAATATGGAATACCCTAAGCAGATTACCCACAGAACTAATAAGGATGCACTTGGAGAAATCTAGGGCGTTCTGAAATTGGTTATGATCTTCAAGGGGAATGGGTATGTATTGTGAGGACATCACAGAAGTTGATTTATTTTAAACGGATTTAAAACATATAACTGGTTAAAGAGAAAAGGTAGACATAATATGAAAATATATTCATCAAATGAATTTAAACTTATTTATTAGATTCAAACTGCTAACCATATCAACTGCTTTAATATTTTCTATTCTCTACTTTACCTTACATTAAATTTTGTATATATATCCTTTACATTTACATATTTATCTCTCTATATTTGTATTTTGCCTTGTACTAGGTTTTTTTCATGTTTACCCTATAGACCATTTTCCTACAGCCCTTAATCTTTGAACTTGCTGAGAAAGAACTACATTTGGTCAGGCATTTTCCATGGCAAATTGGAGATGCCTTTTTGTGGGGCAACCCCGAGACTCCATCAATATGCACCCAGCGACCCGGTGGCCTTCTGCCCCGATCCGTGTGTCTATTTTGGGCGGCAACGGTGGCTCCGATTGGGGTGCCGACTTTGGGTGTGTTTGTGTGGGTGGGAGTTGTTAGGCAGCGCGTAATAAATACGGCGTCCCAGAACCAGATTATATCATGGCGTGCGGCGGCTATGCCAAACTGTCTGGGCTCAACCTCATCCCCAGCCCCGCCTCAGAGCCGGCAAGCCTTATTGACGACGCGCAAAGTTTGCCAACTAAACAAGTTTTGTGCCTCAAATGAAATTTAGGTTGCAACTGAAGCCCAACAAAAGCCAAACAAAACACAGGCCAACAACGGAGTGCCAGAGCGTGGTATGGAAAAAATTAGAACTTTTCTGTGCCGAAGGAACCCACAAAAAAAAAGTGAATTTTATTTGTTCAACTTTATTACGTATACGTGCCGTTGTGCCGCCTGTGCAAATAACCAAAAATTCAAAACGTGGCCCGCTCCTTAGACCTCCTCTCTCTCTCGGTCCGCGCTAATTCTACCCGTCCTGCTGCTGCCGAGGTGATCTCTAATGAAGCCTCTGCCATTGTGGCATCGTCAGGTGCTCGTCGCACTTTTATGTTGCACACGTTGCGGCCTTCTCGGGGGCGCTCGCTGTTTAACGACTTTGGCCAACATATGCCTTCTGCACGACGAGAAAAAATATGGATCTATTATTAGGACAAAAGAATTTTATATTATTTAAAAATAATTTTGGGGAATTTTAAGAGCTCAAGAGATGCTGTTATTTATTCTTATTACAATTAAGACGTAACAGTAGATTGTGACATAGAATATATATTTCTTATTGAGTTTTGATAACAATTTTCTTTTGCTAGAATAATCCGTTTTCATAGAATTTAATTAATTTTTTAATTTGATATTATTTAAATATCGAGAATATTTATTTTAATAATTATTAAAATCATTTCTGAATAGTAGTTTATGATTTAAAGCATTTCTTTATGATTGTTTTAATAACTATTATTAATATATAAAAACAATTAAAGATTGCTTATAATTTTAAGATTTCGGAATCCATTTTTAAACTCTTCTTATTGTTTCTTTATTTAATTTGTTAATACTGGAATTTATTTTTAATGTCAAGGGAGTGCAGGAAACAAATCTACATCATAACATCATATCATCTCTGGACCTTACTTATCTCTCCTCTGTAATGTAGGTCCTCTGTAATACTCTATCTAAAATTAGTGTTGTATATTTTTCCAATTAAACCTTGTCTTAAATCTTTCAAGTGTAGCGTAGAATTTATACCGCCTTCATTCTCGTCAGCCATGCGAAATTTATAAGCGGAGCAAAAAAATATACGCGCCACGAAGACGAAAGGTAAACCGCACACACGCAGGCAAATACAAAACACTCGCTCTCACTCATACGAGAGTGTGTGAGTGAGTGGGTGTGTGTGTGTGCGTATGCCTAAGCTAACAGACAACGGGCGGTAAATATTGTTGAAAACGGCAGTTTATTTTTGGGGGAGCCCAGAAAACATCATTCAATCGAGGGGCTTCTGGCCATGCTACTAAGCCAAGCCATCCAAGCCCGGCCGGCTTGGGTCCAATCCTTGGACTGGAGGAGGCGTGTGGGAGGTAGGGGACTCTGCAGGACTGAAGGACAATCGGCAACCGCTGATGGATGTGAGCGGGAGCAACAAAGAGACAGCTGCTTGAAGGTGCACGGGCATAATGCTGAGCGATATTTTTGTACCATTTTGTCTTCTTTCTGGCCCGTGGAAGTGTGTGCGTGTGTGTGTAAGTTAGGGCCGAAGGACCAAAAGCGGCCACAAGTTAAATAAGGAGCAAACGAGCAGGAAATTTTCCGGGTAACTCAGCTCCAGGAATGCTGTTGGCAGTAAATTAAGAGTCCTTACAGTTGAAAGTTTTTTAAATAAAAATTCATGGAGTTGTTAATATTTTTAAGGATAAAAGAATTGTTTTAGCTAAGCACAGTAAGTAATTTTTATTGAAAATTAAATATTTTATAAGGTTTCTGTATATGGTTTACTATTTATCAAATAATTATAAAAAATTAAAGAATTTTAAAGTAATTTTAAGTCTTTGAAAACGAGGTTATAAAACGACATTCATGAAATAACTAAATAATTTAATTTAAATATTAATACTAGCTCTTTCTATTTTAAATAATTTCAAAATTAAACAATTTTTTATTAAGTCACACCTTTAAAAAGTAGAGAACTTTCTAAGCTAAACAGATTAGTGACTGTATATCCTCTTCAAAAACCTGAAATGTATATATTTTAAACCAATTAAGTTTTGCTTACTTTTGGTAAGCCGAAAAAACTTAAATTTTGCGGCAACAGGACGACAACAAATCGGCTTCGGTACCCAAAAGAAAACATGTCCTGCTAACAAATTCAACTTTGTATAGTGTATAAACGAGGCACACACACGCCAAACAGGCGACACTCACGCACACTCCAGCACCGAGAGTCATAAACAGAGACTCAACAAAGAGTTGTCCTTTGACTGTCAAGCACACACACACAGACACAGGCACACAGGAGTCCTGCTCTGCGTGTGAGAGTGTGTGTCTCTTTAGCGTCTCCAGGATTTAATGGCCTCATTAATTTTGTATGCTTGGCCTTAAATTATTTTACTTGCCTGCCCTGCTCAGCTATTCCATTAACTTGACTTTGCTATGCCCATAGCCCACATGCCACGCCCACCAACTCGACGCCCAACGCCCAAACAATCCGCACACACACACACACAAACATAAAAAAAAATAGGGGCAGAGACTGTGACTTGACTCGTCGACTACATTAATTTACATAAGCTTAATTGTTTTATTTAATCAATAAAAATAATTAAATGCCATGTGCGTAAGTAATTAAAACAAATCGCTTTTATTGCACGCCCCAAATTGAAATTGCATAAACATAAACCCCAATAGAGACTAGAACAGGGAGGGGGAGTTGTGGCAGTAACAAAGGGACTTGGGTGCCCAGAAAATTTGCATGCAACATGGCTGCATGCGAGTGTGCGTGTGTGTCTATTTAATTACTGCACATCAAACATTAATCAGCAGCCAAAAATGCAAATAAGCGCATGTGGGATTCTCCGAAAAACGGATTTCTGGCCAAATGATAATTTTGTTTTGATCGGCAAACAGAATTTGACGCCTCCAAAGCGGCCAATGGGGGAGTCAGATCCATAAACCGAATTACTTTGTGCTTTGGATTCTTGCAACCAAATTTTTTGCTGGGAGCTTTTATTTTCAGCATAATTTATGGCGCGTACGAAGCGTAAAAACCAGAAAAACCCCAGCGAATCAGTACGAGAAATTATGCAAAAATATATGTAGGCTTGCCGCGGTCAGCGCCAAAAATGTGTCCATATGATGTGTGTCCGAGTGTGTGCGATAGGTAAACGATTTAATCCTAAACAGAAACACACACACAGACAGCCCACACAAATACAGCTACAAATTAAGCTAATGCCCAGATAGATACATTTATATTGATCAGCAATTTAATGTAAATTATATTGTATATTACGTGGGCCGGGCCCAGGTCTCCCCGTGCGTGTGTGCTGGCGAGCCACATTATGCAAATCACAATTTTGTATTTGTATTTGTATCTCTGTCTGTTGCTTTTTATCGATATTTGTTTTATGGCACACACACACACACGCAGCACGCAGAGATATTACGTGGAAAGCCCATTGAGCATATGCCCGGGAAAGTAGGCTAGGAAAATTTTGGGAAGCGGAAAATTATGGTAAACTTTTGTGAGGCATTGAAAATGTAAAATACAGATTTCGCGGCACACGAGAGAGCTTAGCCCAAATAGGGAATCAATAAAGCATTTGAGTTGGTTTAAAAATGCATTTAATGGTTATTACAAATGTATTTGAAGAGATTTTAAGTGGGTCTCAATCAATCTCTAATTCATAAGAAATCTCCAACGGAAATAGAAGTCAGAGGGTAGCAGAAAATGAATTTATTAAGCCACAAATCTGGAGTCATTTTCAACTAAATTTTAGCAAGCCTCCAGTTTAATTTCTTGTTTAAATTCAACCGAGAAAAAATTATAAACAATTTATTCGTTTTTTAAAGCACACAATCCAACCTCTTTTACATTTTCTATGTTTTTTTTAGCCATCTTACGCAATTACCTAATGTGCAGATATGTTTACTTCCGTCTTGTCATTTTTAATTTCCAGGAAAATGTACTCTGGGCACATCGTCGTCTCTTTTCTCGCCCACTTTATTTTCTGCGTTGGATTCGTGGGGGAATTCAGCTAGAATCGGCAATAACAAGGCCGCAATGCTGTTGTACTGGGAATATCAAGATCTCAGTCCCTATATAAGCCCCCCAGCCCCCTGGTACCAGCATCTCTTTTGCCGTCGAACTCATTAAAAATTCAATAGAAAATACATTGTGAATGCATTGTTGTTGCTGGTGGTGGCGGCCTTACCTGAATTGAGTGAACAGGGGAGATGGATAGATACCTCTCTCTCACTCTCTCTATTTTATTTTTCGACAACAACAATTACATTTCCATGCAAATCAAATTGGAAAAAGATGTTGGGGAGGCAGGCCAAAAGGAAAAATTATAAAAACAATTTGCAATTTGACTTTAATCTTTTGAGGAGGCGGCAGCGGCGGCTTTAAAGCAGTAGCGAAATCATTTTGTTTCATTTCGTTTCACCTCGAAGGATAATTGGGCACGTGTGTCAAAGCCACCGCAGAGGAGATGGCATTAGGATATGGATTCCATTCCCCAACTCAGCTCGGCTGAAATCGCGTCGAATCGAATCAAATTGCTGCCAATCAAATCGATTCCGTGTTCCCTGGTCTCTTATTGATTCATTGAGTGTCGCGGCAGCCGGCTAGTTAAGTTAAGTTCATTGCCACCTCCGACGCCCATGTTGTCAGCGTGATTAAATAATAATCAGCCCACCTTGGCAACGAACGAACACCCATCCTGCCGGCACTCGACGATACCCGTAATATCCTGTCGCTGCGCCCGGTGGTTTTTGCGTGTCTGATTCGGAGACATTTATGACTTATCGATTGTTATTCATTTCCCAACGCCAGCTCAAATATTTAGTCAATTTGTCAAAAAGCACGGCAATGAAGGACGACGACGATGAGGATTGCGAGGACTGCGTGGGCGTGGCACGGCACATACATAAGGGGTTAATAATTCATGTTGTGCAATGGGGAAAAAGTGGAACTTTCACTTTTTGGCGGCCCACCGCCATCTGTCACACCTCATCAGAGGCGCGAGTGCGTGCGAGTGTCGACACACAAATCCCTGCCAGGTTTTGCCTTCGCCCCTTTCCCTTCCCCCTTCAATTCCTGTCTGACAATATCGTCAATAATTATCTCCATATATCACGAAAAATTTTCGTCGGTTTGACAAATACGTGTTAATGAACATCGAGCGAGCCGGTCCGCTGTCTGATGATGCCCGCTGAGTGGAAAATGGTTAAACGCTGAAATGAAAAGTGCAACTGGCACCCGAAACGGAGACTGGCTTATTAATCGGAACTGATGGCTCGTAATGTGGAAAATTGAACGGTAATTATGTGACAAAGTGCGATTATCGAATGCAGCGAGAAGGAAATGATATTCGAGGTAAAAAGTAGCTGAGTCTGCTTTTTTTTACGGGGAAAGCCATTGGCGGGAAGCCTTTATTTCAAATAAATAATAAATTATTTGTTATTTCTTAGCAGTTATAGATATAGATTAAAGTTTTACTAATAAAGCAGAGCTTAAATAAAATAATAAAATCTTGTTTTTTATAAAATTCTTTTCTTCTAAAAGTTATAAATAGTAAGTAACTGGATTGACCTAGCTCAACAATAATGGTTCCTAAATATCTCTACTTTTATTTTCTCCCCATTATCATATTAATACCTAGATTAAAAAATATAATTAAATTCATTTAGCTTAATCACCAAACTCAATTCATTTAAGGGAATTGCTTTATTTAAATTAAAATTCTGAATAAATATAAACAAAGCCAACTCAATAAATTACTTAATTGTCTATTTAAGCCCACTGGCTAAAAGCTTTGATTGATACATTTAATTTTATTTATCTTGAACAAACGAAGGGTTTTCTAAAATTACACTCTTGGCACTCAACTGTCATGGAAAACACTTACACTTCACTTACATGTAATGAACACATGTTTTTAGTTTTTGCCATCAATGACCTCACACACAACCGCATACGTCATTGAATTCGAGACTGTGTAAACATTAATTAAAAGCAGAAGAAACGCAAAACTACATTGAAATCAGTGGGTGGAGGATATTGCGTATACGCTCCGTTAGCCGACATGAATCAAGGCGCTCTTCAGAAGTCACACGTAAGCGTCAGTTTGAACGGGTTTTATGAAGTCATAACTATTATTCCAATACGTCATAAAGGCGTCTAAGGCTGCTCTCAGGGTCTCAGGGGTGTGTATAAACACCGACCTCCGTCGAACTTACAAATCATTCGAAGGGGCAGCCCTTACAGCACTTGATTGCAGGCTGTAGTACTTCGGTGTAACCTCTCAAACCCCCAAACCATTCATCATTATTAAGGCCCTTAATTTATGATGCCCCTAGTCAGTTGGTTACGATGTGTTTCGTTTTTTATGTTCTGTGTTTTACATTGACTATAACATTGTACGATATGCCGCCGCCGCCGCCAGCTGTCGAGACGAGGAGTCGAGTCGAGTTCAAAGCTCTGCCAGGTAACACACGGCCAACCCTCTCCCCCTCCTCCGCTGCTGCTGCCTGGCTTTCATGTGCACATAAAAATCGATAAATCTTAAAAATTCAATAACAGCCCACACACGCGACTCCCCTTTGGCCCCTTTTCGATGACTTTGTGGCAGCAAGGCCGAACCCTTTGGACGCCAGGTCCTTGGCCAGGGTCAATGACGAACGGCTCGTGTCAATTTGGTTGCCTTTCCTGCGTGACTGTGTTTTAATTAAAGATTTACCAATCGTAATCAGATGCATAATGTGATCAAGAATTCAGGCCGAAGGCAGTTCGAAGCTGGGCTCAATATCCTTTTGGGTCTATAAACACGAAAGTTGTCAGAGCCCGCAACTCTGACTAAGAGCTTAACTGGAAAAGGGATTTAAATTTAAAGAGAAATCTTTAGTGCATAATCTAAGGGTGTAAATTAACGATAAGTTAAGTAAGTGCCTACCCTCAAAATGTAACATAAATCTATTGATTACACAATAATCATTAGCTTACATAACATACGCGTTAGCTGTCTCATAACTATGGGTTTCCGGGTATCCTGGAGATTAATTAACGATTTGAGGCTTTGCCATCGGAGTCAGATATTACACATAATCCGGGAATCAGTGCGCGAGGCCTTACCGCGAGACCACCCTCAGAAATTCTCAGGATCCTGCCCCCATCCATTCATCCATCAGAGATTGAGGAAAACTTTTAATTGGCAACTTTAAGGCGTAATCTACACCGCACTCAGACACAAACAAATACAGGGGGCAGCAACTTGTTATAAGCCTTCATCGATGCCCCCAAAGTAGAGCGTCGTCTCAACAAGTTTCCACGGGAGGCGCTGGGGCAAACTTTTGCTTTCATCGTCGCCATCGGGAGGGAACTTAAAGTGAACTCCATTATTGGACCGAGACTTTAAGTCGCTCCTCACCGGAGCAAGTAAAATGTCAGGTAAGCAGAAAAACTATTAATTATATACCGAAAATAAAGCGTCTGCCCGAAGTAAACACAAAAAAAAAAGGAGAGAGAACGGGTCAGTACGAAAAACAGCAATTTTTATGATTCTCCTGTACTCGAAGAACAGCGAATTCGCATTATTTATTGCCGCCATGAGTGTGTACAATATGTACGAGTACATTTTCTTCCTCTTTTCCTGTTTATTTTTTAAGTCCACATTGGAAAATGTCGCTTCTTCAGGCTGTTTAAGCCGCTCAAGCCTTGCATTCCCCATTAAAGTTTTTCCACTCCCTTTTCTTTAATTTTCTCATTTTTTGGAGGGAGTTCGGAGTGCATTTACGACGATAAGATACTTTCGTAACTCAATTAAGTGCAGGTAAAGGTGGAAGAAAATGGTGCCAGAAAAGCTGGGCCAGGTGGGCTAAGGGAAAACATTCCGAGGGCTTTGGGGCTGGACGTATCACTTTAAAGCGGAGGGAAAACAAGGTAGGAAAACATATGCCAGCCGTCCGGGCATTCTTGTATGTGTCTGTGTGATGAAACTTTAAGTAAATTATCAATATCCTTTAATAAACGGGTTGTAAAGTTAAGCATACATATGTGAGTGTTGAGGAAAAATAATAAATTGATAGCTTAAATTGTAAATATTTAATGACTGACACTTTTTAATTCCATTAATTGTCTGTAGATTTACAAATAATTTATTATGTACAAATTAAATTACTCTGAATAATACATCTCTAAATAAGTTTGAACGAGTTCTTCCTTCAGGAAATGAATTTCTTTCTGCTAAGTTACTATTATATACTTTTATTTACCACCTGGAGGTATTAATTTTCAATTTATTTAAAAGAAAGGATACACCTTCATGGTAACCTATATAAATGGAAGCTATTTTTTAAAGAAATTTATTAAATCACATTTATATTTATTTTTCTTTTAATTTTAAATGTTTATTATATATTAAACATTGCATTTAAAGCTTCAGTGATAAAAAGACTTGAACTTCTGCTACTTCTACAGCATTAATTCCGTTAGCTAAAATATTTATACTGGGCCATATTTCCATCAAACAATTTTTCAGCAAAATACTTATTTTACTGCACCATTTTCTACCCCTTTCCTCCGTTTTTTTTTCCAACTCCTTTCCTGAGGGATCGCATGTCTATAATATGGCCCCCATATCTTGTCATGCCATCGCTCCGAACCTTGACTAACTATCCAAGAAAGACGCCACTGCAGGTGCCAGTGGGTAACTCCTCTGACTTTGTTTGGGAAACCTTAACCCTATCTCTACGTATTTATATATTTATTTTTGGGGCTTCCTGTTGTTTTTTTTTGTACTTTTCAGAAGGAAGTAAAAGTCGAAATTTTATTGGCAATACTTTTGCTGTTGCTCGCTGCCTAACAATTAAACCATTTACAGTTTATAACCATGGCATGCCATTAAATAGAATTAAGACATACCCCTCCTTTTGGCGATGTCTTCTCCCGCTTTCCCCTGGCTTTTCCCCTGTTCCGCTGCTGCTTTCCACTTTCGTTGGTGGTGGCAGTGGCGGTGGCAGTCAGTCAAGCGCAATGCCAAAAACTGAAGTACCAATTCGAGAGAGCTCCGCCATAAATCGCTTATCACGCGACATTAAAACAACAACGGCAGCAAGAACAACATGACAACAATGTTGCTGAGTGACTTTGGTCGTTGTTTGGTTGCTTACTGCCCGCAGCAAATGCCAAAAATTGCCGCAAACAAAAACAATACAGCGCACAAACCGAGCAAAAAAAAAAAAAAAAAACCAAAAAAAAAGGAGGAAAGAATGAAATTGTAACGGCCACAGAGAGTTTTAATGTACTGCCAGTTGGATGTTGGGGTTGCTGGGAAAGCGACCAAAGCGGGAAAACCTTGAAAAATGGCAACAGCAGATTAAGCGCATAAAAATGGAACTCTCGCAGGGAGAACAAGTGGGAGAGAATCAAGCTAAACTATATAGACCATGGGATACCCGGTTATAAAGCTGAAAAACATTGTATACTTTAGGGTATGCCGGGAAAATATCTTCGAAATATGAAATATACAAGCATAACATTAACTTTATCAGAAACAAATACTAGTAGCTGAGGTTTACCCTCTTATATTCTCTTCCCATGATTTCAAGGGTTTTCATTCTCCAATCCTCTAATTAAATTTTAAAGGCACTTTTTCGCTACTTCTAATATTCCTTTTCTTCTCTACAAATTACGCATACCCTTTCCCTCCACTCGTACCCCGCATAAAAACAAAAACAGCGATTCGAGAAGCTGGGGTAAATTGGATTTCGGATCCAAGTCCGGCAGCCGAAATAAAAATTAAGACGTCATCAAAATGCAATTAAAAAAGTAGGTAAAAATGAAAATAGCCGCAGATTTATTTAAGCCCAAACAACACAAAACCCATTAAACGGAATGAACCGGATCCGGCGGAGTGGAGAGAGGGTGTCCGTTGTCGGACGTTGTCCCAGAGCCAGTGCCCGGCAGATGTTTTGCTCTTGTCTAGGAACAATAACAGCAAATAGATTTATTGTTGATGGCATTATTAAATTTTCTCCCTTTTTATTTTGCCTCACTTCTTTTCGCTGTCATAATAAAAAGAGCAGGGATAAATATATATATATATATGAATATATATATTTTGTATAAGAGCCCAGGGTGCCATGGCATATTGGACACCAAGGTGGCTAACGATGAACGGCGGTAGCAACAACCATCGCGATGTCAAGCCCCACGACAACATCGCGCCCCAGGCCAAGCCACTCGGCTCGGAAAATTCAGCTCAAAAAAAGGACAAAAACAAAAAAGAACACAAAAAGTTGAATAAAAAATAATAAAAGAGACGCGGAACATTGAAAACGGTGATAAAGGTAAACTATTAAAAAGCTGAAGACTTTATACTCTTGGTTTTATTTTGAAAAAGGAAAATAATAAAATAGGAAATCATAGGAATTATTAAAAGCTGCATTTCAGGCAATTCAACAGTAAATATAAATATATAAAAAATGTAAATATATATATATATATCCTATTTCGATTAGTCATGGAACTTACATAATTCTACAACAAATAATGCTGATTTAATTTAGAAATTAGATATTCAATAAATTATGTAAAAAAATATATTGAAATTAACTTTAATCTAATAAATGTTTCTTAAATACATTAAGACATTTTCTCATTATAAACTCATTAATTTGTAAACTACAAACTTCTGATAAAAACATAAATACCCCCAAAGAGAGTAGAAAATTATGAACTTGAAAACTCTGATTATGACCGCAGTGGTGAGGAAAAATGGCTCGACCTTGTGTATTAACTACTGGGGCGGAATAGCCTATAATTAATTTGTTCTGCTCTATCTGGGGCGTGTTTGTTTGAATATAAAAAAATGTTTTTACTTTCTACTTAGCAATTAGTAGATAGTTCATAAGCGATTATTCATAGGCAAACATGTGTTTTTGGAACCAGGTCAATAATTATTAAAGTCAACTATTTATTTCAATTCAATTAATTTCATGTCTTTAACGCTCCCTTAACATACATATATATTCTACAGCTTAGTATTTCAAGTCTTTTCCCCTTTAACACGCAAATTTATCTCTCTAAATATATAATAATAAACTTCAAAAGACGTCTGACAGGTGGAGAACTCCCAAAAGACTGCAGGTGCATCCCCGCTTGCTTTCATCCTTCACATCAAATGCATATCTATTTATATGTATAGTATTCCCCATTGAAGCCCGATTTCATTCAAATCGGGGAGCAATCACCAAGCCAAAAATAAATAAAACAAACGTTGTAAGGCGTGAATAAAATCCCAGCTTGTCATTATCAAAGAGCATATAACAGACAAGATAGCAGCCAAAAAGGACGAGAGACAGAAGACAGGCGACAGCAGCGACAATCACTAAACCCGATAAGGACTCGCACACGCACACCCTTACACTCTCACCCACTGAGAAGCGCCAAATCCTGAGCAAATCCCGTAGAGAATCTGTTGCAATCACGTCCAGCCAGCAAGCAGGAGAATGGGCAAGGAAAAATCCATATATGGGAAAAACGTTTACTAAACAGATTTCTCAGCTCGTCTGCTCCCTTATCTGGCATTATTATTGCATTAAAGCCAAAAATAAGAGTATATAAAGCATTATAATGTTGAAAAAAAATTAAACGAAAAGCGAAAAGCAAAAATTAAAAAAAAAATAACAAAAAATACTGCACAAAAAAGATGTTGTACTCATTTGATCAGAGGCGAATCCCATCCTTCGTGTACTCTCTATTACCCCAGAGACATAACTGTAATTACAAGAATACACAACTGTTCGCTCAGAGTGTGTGTGTGTGTGTGTGAGCGTGTTCCTGGCACATCCTTGTATATCCCTGCGTCTGGCTCAACGGAAATGCCGCGAGCGGTTAACAGATTCAGAGGGAGGAAGGCAGAAAAGGAACAAGAAAAAATCGCGAGCAAAAAACAAAATAAATTAAAAAACGAACCATGAAATAAGGAAATTTATCAGCAGCAAAGCTGAAGCCAAAAGCCAGACGCAACAGAAATGCACAACACTTAGATTTTAAAGTGTCCTTATTTTCAAAATTTAAATGCTTTTTTATTCATTAAATTTTAGGATGATAATTCTTGGAAATACTAGCCTTTTCAAGCAATTCTTTTATAGACTTTTAAACTTGATAAAATAGGAATTTTTTTTAGTATTTCAGAAAATTATATTAGGAGTTTTATTAACTTCAAGTAATATTCGATTACCTGAGCCATTTTATTTCAAGTGCAGAAAATGCGTGCAGCTTAAGGGAAAAGGAGAAGCTGCCAGGTGAGCACAATTTAATTTCTCAAGCCGTGCTCGCGCCCTCTCTGTCTTTCTCTAATCAAAAGGATTTTTATCGCCGCGGCAACGACTCGCATTTTAACCTCACCTCACCTCACCTCACCACTCACCTCACCAACTTCCCCGCCATCTTTGACAGCTTCAGCTTTTTATGCAGTGCTTGATAAAAAAATGAAGAAGAGTAAAAAACAACATCTAAGTAAGACTGACGCGGCGGAGAGTGATTGACTACGAAATACCCCGAAAAGAAATTTAAATTGAACTTTAACAGCAAAGAACTTTTGCTGATTTCCACAAGGGGTGACGAAGATGAAGATGATGATGTTAATGAACAGCAGGATGAACCCTAGCAAACTGACGGTGACTGTTATCCGTCAATCTGTCAACGGTTGTCTGACCTGTTACCTGGCATTGTCCAGCCTTCAATTGAGCAATTGTAGGGGTTAAGTACAGAAATCAGTGGATACTTAGAGGGTTTCAGATTGGGCTTTTTAGTTTCTAAAAAAAAATTCGGATCAATCTTTCCAGCTCCATCAAGAGATATACATTATGGTTTTAATTATATTTTTTAAGTAAATACAAAGTTTAATAACCTTCCTTTATACTATATCTTTTTGTAAATTCGACATAAAACTCTGTTGATAAATTTGTACATCCTAGCATATAAGCCAAATATTATGTCCTAAGTTTTGCTCTTAAAAAACTCTCCATACCCCACAATAAATGCATGCATTTCCTAGAACTCAGCCTTTGGCCCACACAAATCCTAGCCACTGTTTTCCCCATAAATTTGTCAGAAGTTTATACCACTCCAAGCAGCTTTCCTATGCCTTAGCCTAGACATATACCCCGTTACCTGGCAAGTCCTGCAGGGTATTCGCCACGTTGACAGCGGCAAAAGCCTCTCTGACAAGGACACGGCAGGTACGCAGCTAGGCAGGCCAGTGATCCGCCCTGCAACTTGCATGTGGCACGCCAAGGAACGGCGATAAAGAGAGGAGCGAGGGAAAAATAGAAACAAAAAGGGAAAGCCGAATAAAAAATGTTAAAAAAATACAGAACAGGTGAGGGCGGCGGCGAAACCACGACGAAACAGCACTGCCTGCGATGGAATGGCCAGGCCGGGGCTTGGCACCTCAACTGGCTGAAGACGGCAGACTGAAGTGTGTGTCACAAACATGACAGGCAATGTCGACGTCAAGCTGGCAACTGCCAACTGCTGCCAGCAGCTGCCAGGTTCCATTGCTAGGTACCAGCTCCTCGGCCACCTGCTTCCCTCCACATCCGCATCCGCATCCGTATCCGAATCGGAATCCTTGTCCTTAGCCAGTTGCAGCAGCAGCCACAGCAGGAAAGCTGAGTAAATCATTGGACCAGGCCAGGCGTAAGAAGGCGCCTTCTTAATTTTGTGGCTTATACCCTGGCCAAGAGGATTTTCTGATTTTATGCTGAGGCTTGCCAGCCGATGGAAAATAAATATTAATAGGATATAAGCATATTACATTTTGAGACATATAGGAAATTCTTGTGGAAATTCATGACACATTTTGTAGTTTATTTTGAATTAAACAATTGATGGCAAAGGAGATAAAAAAAAATTGCATGCTAAAAAGCCATTTATTTAACAGATTATTATCTCTTAAAAGTTCTAAAGTTTTCAATTAACCCATAAAATTCACAGATTATGATCTATTTTCATAAGTATATGTTTAAATCTATAATTATAATTTAAATCTATAGTAATTTTATTATCAAATTAGATAGTAATTACGATTTCGATCAAGACCATGTAATAAAGAGCACGTAATTCTGCAATTAAATATGGTTTTATATAATGTTTAACACCTATAAAAGTGAACGAAGTCCCCAGGCTTAAACTCATTCCCAAAAAACCTGTAAGCCATGGACCGTGCACCTTGGAAAATTCTGATACTGCTACAACTTGCAGGACTTGCACTTTGCTCACGCGAATATGTCCTGGACAGTGAGAATATTTTTACAGACTGTCTCAACCCTCCACCGGGATCCAAGGGCTTTAACCACTTGGCAGATGTATCAAAATTCAACACCAAAAAAGTTTCAGATGGACTACACGTCTCAGGGAACTTGACAATATCATGGGATATCGGACCAACTGACCGCGTCGAGGTGAGATCGGATATTAAGCTATAAAGAAAAATATATTAATAATACCGCATAATTTCAATTAAAGGTTGATATTGCCGTATTAAAGCTGGAAAAAGGAGTATGGAAGCCAACCGCTCTAGCGGCGAGTGTTAAAGATTTTTGCAAGGAAATGTACGACAAGAACACGCTGTATTATCCCTATTCGGTAAAATACATCAGCAATAAGAATGATATCAAGGATAAATGCATCAACCATAAAGGAGTAAGAAACAAAAATGCTGATATTACATTGTCTTCATTTCAATGTATTTTATTTTGTTTATTTTTTTAGACGCTAATACTGACTGATCCATTCGTCTTAAAGGTAGTCTTAGGGGTTGCCGTGCCCTTGAGACCGGGTCCACACAGGGTTATAGTAAAGTTTGCTGCCTTTGATAGTGCTGGGGTTAAAAACCCCAATACTATCTGCATGGAAGTGCCTGGAAATATTGTGTAAACTTATACGGATTGGCAGGATCCTCTAAAGCCAACCGAGCAGCAATTTAATATTTAATGGAATATATGGCGAAAACCGTCAACATCTTTATATGGATATTTCAACAAATAATATTGTTTCATGCACGAGTTTATTACTATTTATCCTGCACTTGTTCTGGGTTTTCTTGACTATTTTTGTTATTCAAATATCAAAGATTATAATTATATTCTGTATAATTTACAGCATTCAATTGTTGTGTGTTTTTAAATCCCTGTAAAATGAAATTTGAAATCATATTGCTACTTAAAATATTAATTCATAATCATAATTTAAAAGGCCTAGGGCAAGGGTATTCAATGGGGCCAAACCTCCTGAAATTGCCATTCTTTTGGCCTTGTTTCAGTTGTTTTCTGCCCTTTTATTTTATTTTTCTTAACCTCCGGTCAGAACAACTAATTAAATTAGGCAATCCCTTCGACTGCGATGGGATTTAAGGTGAGGAAAGGAAAGGAGAGGGGTGCCGGTGCCGGTGCCGCAGAAAACATAAATAAGCGGGCGCCAAGTCAATGGCCCCGCCTCCGTCACCGTCACCGTCATCCCGCCCCGTGTTTTGACTTCCGCTTTCGTGCCGGAAACCATTTTGGCGTGAACTCATCCCCCATCCCCCTGCAGCCTCCTCTCTTTTCTCATTTGCAGCGCTTTTCGTTTGAATTTTGCATTAGCCCAACCCCGCCGATGCCCCTAAAGCGGCGCGCTAAGTGCAGGCTCGTTTCAAATAAATATGCCGCAAAAGCAAACAAACAATCCGGAGGAGCAGCAGGAGCAGGAGCAGGACGAACAGGAGGTGCCTCAGACGCAGTCATAGCGGCAGCGGCAATCGCAGTCGGAATCGGAATCTGAATCAGGGGCGGGAGAGCGTCGTGCGGGCGGAGGAACCGCAGAGCAAACAACGCGTTAGGCAAACCGCAGGCCAAACATACAGAACACTTGGCACTGTAAAAAAAATATTTAAACTTATAAAAATATAAATTAAATTTAATTATGTAAAATTTTAACAACTTTTTAGAAGTCAAAATGTAAAAATATAAATATAAGAACTCCTCTTTTGAATCGAATAAAAAGGAGCAAAAATGAAAGGTTTAATAAAAGCAGAAAATATAAATAGTTTTTATCTATTTCATACTCTTTATTTTTCAATATTTATAATTTCAATATATCAAACTTTAAAATTTGTTCGATGTGATATAGAAAATTCAAATCTATTAAATAGTATTCCCAAATAACTATTTATTTATTCTTAATTTTATGTTCAGTGCACGAATCAGAAATCATGAGTCGCCTTCAGTAAGCCATTCAATGGCTGCCTCTGATGGCCTCGCTTCCGCCTCGGTCCGTTACCGCCGTCACATCCTTTAGCCAGGACTGCTGCTCCTCCTGGTGGTGCTGCTGCTCCTGCTCATTGTCGTCCGCCAACATTTGCAATTCAATTGGTAAGGCGCCACCTTTTCGTCCTGCGCCGGAAATCGCTTACTATGCCGGCAAGAAAGGTTTACCCAATGCTACGGACCCATTCGTACCCCTTGCGCCTTAGTCCTTAACCCCTTGCTCCTGCATTGCTCTTTCTTTGGCCACAATGTCGCGAGCTCCCCCTCTCTCTGCCTCTCGTTCGTCGCAATTGCACAATAAAATGGCAACATTGTGGCCAAGCGCCGAGAACTAATATCGCACATAAATATATATGTATGTATTTATATATTCCAAGTGGTTAGAGGCAGTCCTGTGTGCAAAGGATTATGCACTTAGCGGACATCATCAGGCTGTCAATGGTGATGGCCTTCAGGCGATAGTGGAAAGAAATGTGGCAGCAATAAATGGCATTTTTTTAGAATTTAACGATTTTTATAAGTTTACAAATATTAAATATTATTAAACAATTTTTAAAATATACATAAAGCTTCATAAAGATATTAAGCTCAACTTAACCGATTTACGATTATGTTTTCTTATTTTGGGAATAGCATTTTTACCTTTTCATTTCATTAATTCTTTTTTTTTTAACGGATAAGTTAACACGTTCAAGTCTCTGCTTAATATTTTCCAACATTAATTTCAATTTTATTTTATTTTAAAATCAATCATATGCCTGACGCCGAAAGCCTCTTAACCATTTTCCCAATAGTCCTTCAACGTGGCCTTGCCTGAACAATACTTGTCCGTTGTTTGCATAACTTTCGCTCACGCACTCATCGCTAATGGTCCATCATTAAGGCAATCAGCTGCTGGGCAAAAATGCAAGTCAATTAAGTATCAAATGGTTTGGCTCGGGAGGCCATCAGTGCAAACAATCGCAGTTCGCAGTTCGCAGTTCGCAGTTCCCGGTTTCCAGAGTCATTCAAGTATCTTTCTGCATAAATCGAGAGCAAATTGAGCCAATTTCTGTATAAATACAACGCACTAACGAGATGAAAGATGAGCACGGATATAAAACAGCGGGCAAGAGTGGAATGGAATGGTTTTGGCGGCGCATTACCAGCAATAGTGCCATAAAAATGTGTATTAAAATGAGTAAAAACATTTATTTGCATAAAGTCAACCAGGCAGCCCAGCCGGGCCGACTGCCAGCCAGCGGAGATGATGAAAAGTGGGTTGCGGAAAACTATTTCAAGTGGGAAAAGTTTTAGCCGCGTACGCTTTTAGCCCCGACTTGCCCAGAGCGCCGCCGAGTTGTGAGCCCTCGAGTGTGCACTTGAGTCACGCATAAGTTGCAAGCAAGCAGGTCGAAGGAAGCGCCAACAAATGACAGTGGAGTGCGGATTGCCGGGATCTCGGTTGAGCTGAACCGAGTTGGGTAAATTGCAAGTTAAGCCAAAAGGACACGCACACACCCAAACACAAATACGCACTCGCTCGCACACACTCGAGCACTTAATGCAAACATCCTGGCAGGAGGCAGGAGGGAGGGCGGTGCGTGTCAGGGCTGCAGGACGTACGATTTTTAATCAATGGCCGCCGCAATTGACATTAATACCATATGGAAACAACAGGACAGCTCAAGCCTTTATTTCTGAGATTTCTCAAGAGAGGAAGAGAACGATAAGGACCGCGGTGACTTTAAAGACTTAAATTAACTCTTTTTTTAAATGGGAATTTAATAGCAGCTTAATATTTATACAGGCGTTAAATGAGTGCTACTAAGACATAGCAGAACCTGAAGGTATTACAAATAAAGTTCTCATGTGATTTTATATTTTATTTCTCATTATTTAACAACATCTCAAGGTTCTCCAACTAAATTTGATAACCTCTGCAGCCCTGGCTTAATGTTTGTGAACGAAGTGCATACTTCAAATGTTTCATATCATATATCCAGAGTCAGAGGCAGAGCCAAGAAGCTGCTAGTCAAGCCAAAATGCCAGGGACCGGGATCTGGGCAAACTATTCATCTGGCAAGCCGAAAATGAAATGGCATTGCGGCAATGCCCGCAAAATGAAAATACACGCAATCAATTCTGTTTACCCCCGGAGCTCCTTCGATACGTGAGTGTGCGTGCGGGGGTTGCAGTTATAAGAGAGAACGTTTTCAATAAGCACTTGAAAAAATCAACAATTAAAAATAGGAAATTCCAAACATATTTAAAACTTTACCTAAAATAACATACAAATTTTATCTAACTCCCAATTTAACTCACATCAAATATAGATTATGTTTTGATCTTAAACTTAGCTTTCGCCAAGTAATTTCTCTGACTGTACCTACACTCCAAGGCAAAGTAGTCCAAGGAGTCGGAGCCGGGAGTCGATGAGGTGGCTTTCGAAGGCCAACGGCGATTAACTCAAGTCAAACAGTGAGTGATTGTTTTGCAGGGCCAAGTCTGCTCCTGATTACGCCATTGCATTTGTTATCACAGACACGCAGACCCGATGGCTGGTGGGGAAGGCGGGGATATTCGATGAGGAGGACAGTGCCAGTGATGGGGGATGAGAGAGAGTGAGCTTCTTGGATGTGGAAATGGGGATAAGGAATCCTTGACTGCGGTGACGGCACCACCACCACCGCCACCAGCTACCCACGCAGAAACGCGTCAACATCGTTGAAAGGATTTCCGCGGCATTCGTACGGATAAAAATAAATTCAGAAATTGCTACCGTTACGCTACAGCATCGACAAGGACAACTTTTCCTCAAGTGTCGAATGCTGAAAGATGGTTAACATCGCCCCCTCTCTGCCCCCGGCACCGGCTTAATACCAACTCGTCCTTTGGCTTGCTCGTCAATTCGATTTGTGTCGCTTTAACTTTACCCTCCCGATTGAGACTTTGTTTCTTCTATTTTTAGCGCTGGCAACCAAATTGCTTTTGAAAAGCATTTTCCTCGGCTAATCTAGTCTATAAAAAGGCTTTAAGCTGGTACTTACAGCTGCCGCGAAGGAAAACGCGCTTCCCCACTTACATAATAGCCAACCATCCATCAAGGCATCGTCCTGAAGCAAAACTAAAAACGAATAATTAACATCAATTAGTTGCCATGCGAAATGTTGTGTCAATCAAGCGAAAATCCAGTGCGAGTCTAATGACTTAATTTGCACTGCGACAGAAGCCAAATGGAGAAGTGTGAAAGGTATGAAATGGACCATACCCTGGTAAATCTTAATAGATTTTTATTATTTATAATTACACAAAGGTTAAGTACTGAAAACGAAAATAGAAAGCGATGGAAAGAGATGTCTCTTGAATAAAAATGAACTGTTGCTTTTTACACCCTAATCAATTAATTTGTTTACTTTTTCAACTTTAATAACCCTTCGAAAATTGTTTCTTCCTGGATAGCAAAATATCCTTAAACAAAAATAAAATTTCACAGACCATCTATTAGCGCTTGGACCCTTGTAATTATGACCCATGTTATGTGTGCGTATCATTCCTGCTCCAGCGGCGAAAGCCAAAGTTTGCCATTGAGCTAAGAGCTACGAGCACACCATTTCCCATTTTCTCAACTTCCCAAACTTCCAGCCAACCGAAGATGTCTATGATAAATCGACTGAGGCGGTGCTATGCCATAATGAGGGGTCGCTTTTCGCTTTTCGCATTTCCCATTTCGGATTTCGAGTGTACCTTTTACATTAATCATGGCATACTTATGAGCGTCAAGTGTAATTGAAAGCCATTGCAAAACTTGCTCCGGCTCAGCTTCTAGCAGCTCCCCACTAATGGGGAAACATTTTTGTTATGGATTTATGACACTTTTCCCATATTTTTCCATCTTTTTTCCCCCTCCTCGCCTAGCCCCCCGCCAGGAGCTTTTCATTTGTTGCGCTATTGGTTTTGCGGCAAGAGAGAGTGTTCGATTGCTTGGGCGTGAGCGAAGTGACAGATGAAGAAAACATAATTAAGACGCCACAACTGCTCTTCCTCGGTGAGACTCAAAGGAACTAGATCCCTTATTGGAGCAGCTATGTACATATAGGTACATGCGGGCACAGGGCCCTGGCTCTGGTCCTGGCTCTGGCTCTGGCTCTTTGGTTACATAATTAATTGTGGTGTGGCATAGGTAGGTAGGTGTGGCGAAGGTAGTGCCTTGATATGGTTCAATAAACTATAGACGAATCTAATGTGTCAAGTCTAAGCATGAAACAAAGGGGGAAACTATATGTACTTCAAGTAAATACAATTTGAATATACCCTACTTTACTCAGAATTATACTCAAATTAATTATAATCAAAATTAATTAGAGAACACAACACCTATAACATATGCTCTGGTTCTGGGTTCAACACACAGGTTGTTATGACATACAAAATATTTTCAATCTTTTAAATTAACATATATAATTTTGTGTTTTATTATTATTTAAGTAATATAGATATAGATAATTCATTATTATTGTAAAATATCTCCTTATTTTATTTCATAAATCTTAAATGAGAGCCTGAAATGTTGCTTTCCTATATATTTTTAAATAAACAAACAACTTAACTTAGGTATCCTATTTGAGTTTATAATTTATTATTTACAAAATATCCAATCTAGTTTTTTGTTTATACAATTGTTACAGTTTTATTTATAATTAAATGCACTATTATTCCTTTACAAAATATTTAGTAATCTAAACATTATTTTCCAGTTTTTAGATCCTCAATAAACTGAAAACTTACGTTTGTGTCCACCTGCAGCCTCTGATCATAGTACCACCTTAAGGACAGCATATATTCGCCGGTTGGAAAGGGAAGCAGCAATAATTCAGGTTTCAGGTGAAATCCTTTGATAATCTGTGGGCCCTGTTTCGAAACGTAACAATATAATAATAATAGTAGTATTGGAAATCTTACATTTAATTCAATTTTACTTACCACATAAGGACAGGTATGATTCATATTGGTGAACTCGCTAAGAAGACTGGCCACTATTTTGTAAAACGGATCATAGTGTTTCCTCCAAAACCGGCAACAGTCCAGTTTGTTGTTAATGAGCCACGGCTTGTAGCCATTTTCCCTTTTAAACATTTTGTAGTGAGCTTGTATGTCATTGGCTGGATATAATAGGGTTCCGTTTAAATTCAGGACCACTTTGTTGCGACTCACGGCCCTTAGACGACATTGATTGAAGACGAACCAGGTCTTGTTGTAGCTCACACAGACGACATTTGTGAGCTTAAAAACAACAGCAACCTGAAATGCTAATTTAGTAATTTAAGTAATCGTTACTTATTTGTTGTAAATTACACTCAAGTGAGAAAATAAAATCGTTAAGACAGAGAAAATTATAAAATGAAGCCTCATTTCGTGGGACTGAATGTGAAAACTCATATTCTTTGTAGAAAACACTGAAATATAAAGATAAACTTTTATATTTTATAATAATTATTTGCTTCATTGATCTATACTGTTATTTTATAGTATACTTAAAAAATCAATTATAAAGTCACACCGCATTTTGTGCAACAAATTTGTTTTTTTGAATACACAGAAAAGTTACTGAGATTTTTAATTGTGAACAATTATATTTCTATTTCAACTGTTACCTTCCCCGTTGAACGATTTAAATATCATAATAATTCATCTCGGAAATTGTAAGATTAACATTTATATTTAAAGTGTACTTATTTAATAATTATTTGCTTCATTGATCTATACTTTTATTTTGTAGTTTACATCAGAAAGCATTTACATTTCTTAGTTATTCTCTTCTAAAAGATTTATGTTGGACTTTACCAATTTTAATATCTTCAACGTGGACAAATGTAACATTTACATCACATTGGAGCATGTCATCATAGAACCAACGAATAGCTACCATGTATTCGCCAGTGGGAATAGGAAGAACCAAGAACTCTGGTTTCAGATAAAACCCCTGAATAATAAGCGGGCCCTAGTAGCAAACGGAAAATTATATTTTTAAATATTTAAATAAAATATATTTCAAAACACTTACCACAATAGGACACGTGTGGTTCAAATTGGTAAAATCCTTGAAACTATTAAATAATATTTTAACAATGGCCACATTTTTCTTTTGCATAAAGCGGCAGGCATCAAATTTGACATTGAATAGCCAAGGCTTAAATCCACTTTCGCGCTTAAAAATCCTTATGTGAAATTTTATGTTAGTTCCCGAATACATAATGGTTCCGTTCAGATTCAGGGTTACTTTGTCCCGACTTATGGCCTTAAGACGACAATGATTAAACACAAACATTGTCTCATTGTAGCTCTGACAGACAAAATTCGAGAACCTGAAGACAAAGGCCAACTGAAAATATTGATTTGCTATTGACTATATTTTAAAGTAATAAAATGTATGTAACTGTTTAAAACTTACACTATTATTAAAGGAAAGTATTGCGAAGAAATAGGCAATTATTAAGTCGAACCGCATTTTGTGGATCATCAAAGTGAACCAAATTTGTTTTTCAAATAGACATAAAGGTAGCTGAGCTATTCAATTGTGAGTAATTATTTTAAAATTTGATATATTACCTCGTCCGTTGAACGATTTAAATATCAAAAGAATTAAACCTAAATTGCTCTATTAGGATCATTGGTTCCCAAAAAAGCTGTAAATACATATTCCGATTAAATCTCAATTAACTGGCTTACAATTATAATTTAATTGATGTATACATTAAATAATGATTATAATATTTTATTGCAATTAATTGATGTAAAGAAGAGATCATTTGATTTCTACATGTTCTGTAACCGTAAAATTCCCAAATAATTTTCCCAACTTACGCATATATGCATCTTTCGGCTTACCAATTACCCATTGGCTCGAGAAACCCTCCAGGCCTCGCTCAGTTGGCTAAATAAACTCGCATTCGTTAAATTTTGCACACGTCAAAGCCAAATTCTGACTCATTAGGCCTGTGCCTAGTGTCACCGAAACACACTCTAATATTTACCAATCCCGGCCGCACAACGGAAAAGTCAAAAACAGCGATATCGATGGGAGCTCTGGGAGGGTGGCGCCGTGTGAAATGATATTTTAGTTTCGCTGGGCCTTTTGCCCGCCTTTGATCAGCTCTAGTTGGGCAAATTAAAATAAAAACCGCATAGGCATTAAATTTGCTCAGTGGAAAGCTGTAATCGCAGGTGTTTACACCGGTGTGTGTGTGTGTGCGGGTGTGGCAATGGTGGCGGCTTCTGTGGCAAGGACCTTTGATTGATAGAAACAAGTTGCATAATTGCGTGAGCTGCGGAATAAGCTGCCAGACAGACAGGATCCATGCAATATTTACAGCATCCTCTTTAAAATTTAAAAAGGGGATTCACCTGGCACACGAAGCGACCATTTTTGCCATACTCTGCGGCGCTTTAAAAGCCATCACAATGGCCTGATGGCTGGGCGGTATGGAAATGAAAACTTTTTTCCCCCGAAAATTGTAAAATACGCACACAGTTAATAAAAGTTTATGCCTAGCATTCGTCCATAAACCTGCCCTCTCAACTTTAGAAATAATGAAATTTTTTTTCCAGTATCTCCCCCTATTAAGTAACAGAGAAGCCCCATTAAGATGAACGGAAAATTGGTACAAATATTTTTAAAATGTAAATGAAGCTTTAAGAAAATACATATTTACCTGAGTTATGTGGAACTCTGTTTTATATTTAATACTTATCTATATTTATTTATCATAAAACATCACAATTCAATTTTAACACTTAAATATTTCACAATACCACAAATTATTGAGTCTCCTTCAATACCTCTAATAAAAAATCTTTAAAAAATAAAGAGTGCTCATAAAGAAAAATTCGATTGAATTTAACGTTAATTAGTACACATCCCACCGTTGCCTTAAAATTTCTCCTTAATAATAACGGACTGTGGCAAATTTTCCATTTACATATATATCAGTATACACATATTTATTTGCCATTGCCAGCATAATTTGCCAAAGCTTGTGCTACTTTTTTTACCACAGGTTTCCCCGATTTTTCCGGCTTTATTTCTTTTTTCCTTGGTCTGCTCTCGTGCTTTTGTGGGGCGCCGTCTCCGTCGGCGTCTGTTTAGCATAAAGGACAAAAGGCAACAACAAAGGGAGCGGCAAACTGTGAACAAGTCTAATATCTTTTTAAATCATAAGTTGGCTTATATACTTCTAAAGTCAGACCAGACTCAAGGGGTGGGCTGGGGAGGGGAGATGAAACTTCTCCGTTCGTCCGTCCGCTTTTTTTGGCGTTTGAATAATTGTTTGACATTTTGAATAATTTAATTCGGCGACTGTTTTTAAGTGTTGCTCGAGTGGAAATGAAATTGAAAACGAGATTTAGTTAAAAACCAGGATGAAGAGCCAGCTCAAAGTAACCCCCAGACCCAGTCGCAGTCTCAGACCCGTGCTCCCAGTGCCCCGATCTCATTTCGAACTCCCCCGAAGGGCAGCAAGTTCAAGATTATAGCTCTGGGAATTCCGGGGGCGAGATGATGACTCCGGAGACAGGCAAGTCGGAGGCGACGGCGGAGTCGAGGACAAGGGCGGACACGATGACGCGCTTTCATTTGTGTGTGCAGCTGGAAAAGCGATGACAGACAGCGCGCTGTGTGGATGTGAAAATTCGACGGGAAATGGTTGTTGGAAAGAAGGGAAGGTGCGTGGGCGTGGCATGACTGGGCCAAACAAAATGCTCGCTAATCGAGCAATTAAACACGTCCCATAATTGGCACTCGGGCACTCCACCGAAGGCGCTGCAGGAAACAGGTGCGCAATTGGGGGCAGGACTTAAAGGATGAAAGCATTTGTCAAAAGCTGGAAATTTCAAGTGCGAAACAGCACCGTCATCTAGCACAACCTTCGCCACTTGTAATTAAAACTTGTACTTCGTTCTATGGCGTTGTCACAACAACGAAACACAGAACAGACATTTCGACATTTGAATACGGTTGCTTTTGGTTAAATATTTAAGAAACCCTAATGGAAAAATACCATACGAAATCAATAAGCTATTAAAAGTGTATCAGGAAATCACTTATCCTGCGTGGCAATCAAGTCAATTGGCTTTGGAATATTATTTCGAATTTTTCCCTAAGTAAATCCTTACGCAAACAAATCAGTCGCACAGAGACATTAGCATTAAGCTCGATGCAAGTAATTGTAGGAAATTATTACCAGAGACGCAGTTTGTGAGTACTTATATAGGTCATTATCAATTGAAAAAGTTCTAGAAAGAGTTCAAGTTTATGAAGTAGTTATACAAAAGGTACGAACTCTCATTAGGGCTTGATTGATTATTAGGGGTCAGGACATAAGAACTGATCATTTGTTGGCTTCTTATATAATAATAATAACCGAAAATGTATTATGACATGAAATTAATGCATAAATCGATGCGTCTTACTTAAAATGTTGTTCAACATGCATTCTTAGTTAATATTAGAAATATAATATATAATTTAAAAAAAATTTGTTTGCTTCTAAATACAATTACAAATACATATTTGAATGATTTTGATGCCCACGAATCCACAGCCGAATTACCCTCTTTGCTGCCTCTTATCCTCATCACCTCAGCTGGTCCGTGTGTAAGGACATTAGCCTGGGGCCCGGACAACGCCTTCCCAATTAGCCATCGGGCCATTGCCACCTGCAACTGGATTCCGACAAAAGGAAAACAAAGAAAGGGAAAAACTAAAACAGTTTAAGTGGCACTTTTATGGCATTGGCCCAGCTGAAGGGAACTGTGATAATTGGCCCTTCTTTCGGGGGGCGGGCAGAGCCAATCTAGAGCCGGGGCTTACAGGTTGATATTAATATAAATAAAGCGCTCATGGCTTTGCAGCCAAATGCTCACCAATTAAGCGGCTAAGTCTGAGGCTAAGGTGCTTATTAATTCGTTGCCGTTTTCAGCATTTTAATTTCTTAATTTGCCCAAGAACAAAGCAGAGTTGGCCAAGAACAACAACCTGGCTTCGTCTTGTGCCTGGCCAATTGTGTGTGCGAGTCCTAAATGGATGTGTCCTGACCTCCTCCTGGCCTCCTGCTGGGTATCCTGCAGCTCCCCTCGCCATTTTCCAACTGTCGCACATTTGACTAATGCACAACAAAAGTGGAGTGTTACAGGATATGCATAATACATCGGGTACACTTGTAAGTGAGACAATAATAGAAAAGAAAAAGCGCTTCCTAGCACACTCACAGACACACACAGGACACTGGAAATGGAGCCAGAGACAGAGACACAGGCGGGCAACTGCAAAAAAAAAAAGAAGGAAGCGAAGAAGGAAAGCTGCAAAAAGGATGACAATACAAACTGGCGCCACTTGCCTTGCACGCAGCCGCTAGGCCAACAATTTTTTTGAGGGACGACCAGAACGACTACGAGGACTACGAGGACTAGGGCGACGCTGACAGTATGGTGCACGTCTCCTCGCTCAGATAAAGCTGGCAGAAGGCACAGCACTTCAATCACTGCCCAAAATCGGGATGTATTTTCTTAAACAAATTATTGACATTATAAAATAATTTATACAAATTATAAACTTATTTAAGATACTTTTTACAGGCTTCTATTATTTTGTTCTAAATATTACCTATTTTGTTTATACAAATTTTCTTCAAGTGCCCAGAAAGCCATCCAAGTCGAATACAGGGCAAAGAACAAAGACAGAAACCTGGCAGCTTTAAGCCCGTCCAGACCTGACCTGACCTGGCTGTAGTTGCGTCTCTGGCTCCCAGTCATTCTCATCATCATATCCTTCTCGGCGGCACGCACATCATTCTTTATGCAAAAGGCTCAAGTGGAGATGGCCAGAGGGCCAGACGGAGGGAGAGGCGATGAAAGGACAGCTACGTGGATGAGCCGACGGTGACCCATATCCGCAGGATGCAGGATGCACAAATCATAAGAGTACTGCACATTGACCTTAGCGTGCACAGCTAATTAAAGCCCTTTTTTTTGGGTCACTCACCAATGTAATATTTTATACAGCTGAATTCTTAATAATTCAAAATTAAATTAAATTAATAAATTAAATTAAGCTAGTCTTAGGTAGCAAATGTATATGTAAGCAGTGGCAATTCAGAAGCAGAACTTCTAAAGAAGCTTTAATCATTTAATTAAACGGCATCTTTCCACATAAATCAAATCAAGCCCGATAAGCAAATGCATTAAATTAAATCAAAAGATATACAATAAATAAATAAATAAATCTTAAAGATAGCCAAAGCACATTTATTAATGAATCTTCTATGCCACAACTCGGCCACTATTAATCATTGGTTCTATCTTGATGAATAAAATGTAGCAAGACGATTATAGAAGTTATGAAATAATTGTGCTATATTTCATTTTCGACCCAAAATTTAATGCTTAACGAACACGTCGAAAATTGAACTGAATGAAACTTCAGTTGACAGGCAAACCCACTCAATTTCAGCAATGAACACAATCAGGTTAATGGCCATCAAATACAGATTTCCAACTAATTTATACATTCGAAGCCGCCGCGAGCACTATGTACATGCCAATTAGCATTTGCATCTGCTTGAATCTATAAATATATAAATGGGCAAATGCAAATTCGACTGACCATCTCGCGGACCATCAATTCATATTTCTTCATTATTTTCGAATATGATTGTTAATGGCTATAAAACTCTATGGGCCGTATAGCGGTGGCAATTCGAAATGCATTTTTGCCCAGCTGTTAAAATGCAATAACTGTTGGTTGTCAGAAATATTTCGGAATTTCTTTAATTGTCAGTGACAGCAAGTTGATGTGTAGATTAGTGTCCTGGACAACACACACACACACTGAACGTCAATTGAATTTGCGGTGCAACATTTTGTTCTTTGACATTAACTCGATTAAGGCATTTCCCAGAGCTCAATAGAGCTTTGCAATGCAGTTAGAGTTGATCCTCTTTACGGGCTAAAACTGAATTAAGAGGAATTAAGTTTATATAATTTAAAGATACATAGAACGAACAATTAAATAAAGGATATGTGATTTAACAGAAAATAAACTGGCATTCAAACAAGATTTTATGAATTATAAATCATGAATCTTATGTTTTGAAGTACACACTTAATACAAGATTTATATTCAAGTTCATAACTTAAATAAATATTAAATATCCTTAAGCTTAATTTCTTTAAACTATCTACCATCAAAGCATTGACAAAACACATTCCACGAAATTACTCATCAGCGATAAGAGGTACACATATATAATAATAATTTGTCGCTAAAGAATACTTCCTTTTCTGGCATATAAACGGCTTTCCTCGTAATATCAACTGCTGCCGATCACATTACTGAGTGAGTGCCTGTGTGTCTGTGTAAAGGGCACGTAATTCGATCGGGGGAATAAAATACAATAAAGCGCAGTCAAAAAGGCGTTCCGTTCCCTGTCAGTCTCCTCTGCGGCGCACTTTTACCTCAATCACAATTCCCGTTTAGTTGAGAGCCGGCGACGACGAGGCTTTTGAGGCCTAAAACCCCAAAAGGGGAGCGAAGCATTGGAAAATCGTACTCCTCCTTCCTGCATGAAGGCGAGGAGGAGGAAAAGCAGCTATGCAAAAGGTACGCCAAAGTTATGTGGCTGTCGTCCTTGCCCCTTTCGGCACTTTGAGGACCCCCTTGCCATGGTCGTTCACTTGTCAGGCAGGTAGACCCTGCAAAAATGCAAATATTTGTAAAATATATGCGTGTAAAAATTGTTGTGCTCCATTATCCTTTTAACTGGATATGTAGAGAAGACTGCACAAAAACATACACAGAGGAAGTAGTAGCTGAAGTTTATTTGATAGACTAAGACATACCTGTTAAATAAATAACAATACATTTCAACGAAGTATTTTAAACATTTTGACTTCTTCTTTTAGCTAAAAACATTTTAAAGAAATATATTAAACCAATTTAAAACCGAAAAGTACCCTTACCGAATGTAATTTTATTAAAAATCTAATATTCGAAAATATTAATAGAATTTACTAAAGGGAAAAAATTGTTCGAATTTATTTATAAGTAAGTTTATATTCAAATTAAACCGAGTTTTGTAGGTTAAAATGGTGAGGCCCTTCTCGAGCCTCCAATAAGAGCTAAGCTCCGTTAAGGTCCACAAAGCCGAGATAAGTATGGTATATTATAAATATAAAATTTCTAAATAAAATTAAGAACTCAATTCTTGAAAAGAAATTCACTTAATTTCAACTTAAATAGAAATGTACAATAATTCTCTTTAATAACTCCTTAAATCGTTTATATTTAAATTTACACATACATAAGTCACTATATATTTTGCCAGACTTCTTTTTTATTTTCCTTGTTTCGCCTTACCAAAATAAACTTTTAACATACTTCCCTTGCCAAATAAGTGCGGGGTACAAGAGCACACACATGGCAAGCAAATACCAAGAGCCATACAGCAGCAATAGCTAAGCAAGCAGATAACAACTTGAAGGGGTTTCCTCCACTCCCACCCATCCCCCATCCCACAGCCCAACTCCCACCCACTGAACCCCTTGTGTTATTCGGTTTTTTTGTGCTGTCGATGCGTGTGCAATTTGCTTGTCGACAGAGGAAAAGCTGACGGAGGGGGGCTAGGGGTGAGATGACGAGCACACAGGTTTGTTGGCTCCATCTAGTTAAAGTGGCTTGTCAAAGCAAACATCACAACAACGAATAATAATAAAACGAAGACTGCCAAGAAGCCCCATTAGGGACCTACCTGCTTCCAGCTTTAAACGGTTTTTCAGTCAAGTAGGGTTTTGATTCTGTTATATATATATTTTTTTTTTTGGAAATTAAGAGTCTTTAGCCACTAGATCATACTGCCACACGCGTAATCAATTGATGTTATGGCATAATTTGGGCCTTTGATGGAGTACAAAAGTCATTCCGATTTGATTTAAAACCACGTCATTTCCCACAAACAGAGATATATGTTTGTGAGTGTCTGTATATGTCGAAGGACGAAAGGAAGAACAGTCATACGCCTCGTCGCATAATGTGTCACATTTCATTTGTTATGCTCTGCCGACTACGATGGCAAATACTACAAATGCACCTTGGTCTGGGAATTGATATAAAGTAGTTATAATTTAGGAAGTCTCTTTAGTTTGAGGAGGAAATAATTACTCAATTTTTTAAGTTGTATAAATATATATATATGTAAAATAGATATTATAATTCTGCTTAGTTTCTTTTAATTGTAATATTTTATTCATCAAATTATAGACTTGTTAGCTTAGAAGTGAAGTCACAATACAATAGCTAAACTAACAAAGCTTTTCTGAACTTAATTCAAGATTTTATACCTCTTTTAAATTTATGATAACTTTTCTTAGCTTTTCTTGAATCTAATTTATTTTTACAAGCTCAAGATACCAATTTAATTGCTATTAGACACAACTTTAAAAAGTATTTATATTACTAAAACTAAATAAATACTTATCCTTATACTATCCACCGTTAGACTGTGCATATGAATATTTCCACAGAGCCAAGCGGCATGATGTTAGGTATCCCCAACCATACAAACCAAACCAAACCCAAACCCAACCGAACTGAACTCATCGGAGTTGGGGCCAAAGCACATCCCACCGTTTGCAAGAGCCATCTCCGAGTGTCGTTTACAACAAAATGCAGGCGATACAGATGCCAATACAGAGATATATACAATATACACATATAGAGACATATATATATTGGATAGGCAGTGAAAGAGACACCAAAGCCGAGCAGTACATCATCATCGTATATCGCATTGTGTATTGTACGAGCTACATGCAGCATAAACATCGCAGCGAGCATATGTAGATGTGTGCGCCGCTCGCAGGATGTATTTGCTCTATTCGAGCAGCATCAGAGTAGGTTTTTGCCATACCTATACATACTATATATATATATATATATATATGGTGTGTATGTGGCACTCTCTCTCTTTCTCTGTCTCCTTGGGCCTCCCCTCAACCATCCATCCGTTTGACAGTAGTCAATCAGATCCATGCGATTGCCAGTCGTCATCGTAGTCGACATCGCGAATGATTTATGAGTCCGGCTCCGGTTCTCCCCTGCCTCCCCTGGCTCCTTTCGCATTTTGTACCAATACCTCGTCGTCCGCCTGCTGTTTCACCTTCTCTCTTTGTTGTTGATAAAATTGAACTGTCACACATTTGGCCCCAAATGGCATGAGGCAATCCCAGTAATTTCTTTAACTGTCACGACTTGAGATCTAAGCCGAGATCAGCTATATGAATTTCAAGAGCTGACAGTGGAGGAAATTATGGGAAATGTGGCCAGGAAGTAGCTTGAAGGGTGTAAGAGGAATCTTAGAATACAGATTAATATATTATATGATAATTAGTAAGGAGAAAATATAGTTTCGAAGAGCGGAAACCTACCCACTTGCAACAACTTGTAAGGAAATTAATTGGTACCTCACATTTTCCAATTAATTTGCACAAACCCTAATGTAATTGGCGGATCAATTCTTTTGACCCCTCTCCCCCTAGTATCAGAGGCCTTTTTGGTGACCTCTCGCAAAGGAAACCGACAGCTCATTCCGTACAGAGGGAGCGCGTGCACTCCTCATATTAGCCATTCATTGAGTGCGTTTATAGCGCGCTTTTGTGCGCTTCCTCGACAAACACACTCCCACACATACACACACACGTACACGGCACTTCCAAATACAAACACAAAGGACACACACACACATTTGCTGGCAGAAAGGAACTTTTGCATTCAAAGGAAAAGGTCCTTTGGCAGATTTACTGATTGATAGCTATTAATTTATTTGTTGAGTTGCGCCGCTTGCCCAATGCCAAGGCCCAAGCAAAATGGTCTCTGAGAGCCAGGGATATTCCGGTGTACAAGTCCTTTTACCCAGAGGGAAGCGGGCACAGGACTTGCTCCCAAAATAGTCGAATTAATAAAGATTTAGATATTGTGAGCCAGAGAATTCATTGTTGTGCCCCGCCACCGCCCTCGCACAGACTGAATATGTTTTCCATTGAATTCACTCACAATAGCTTAATGTGAAACAGCAGAGATCTGTTATGGCATATCATAAGGAATAAACATAATTGATGTGGCACATACTGTGCGCCGAATATTTGATACTTCCGGCCAGTAATTCGGTTCGATTGATGGCCTTATTACGGAGAAGTTCGACACAGATCCTGGAATTGCAGACGAATTGTGGGATGAAAATGTACATGAACATGAATTGAATATTTTTTGTCAGTCAGCTTAAAGGGTGGCCTCTATAAATATTTAACATATATTTTGCCTAAAACTTTATTTCTCCTTAAATAAAATTTCTCCCTTCTATATTCATGTTTAAAGTCCATCACCCCAAAGGCTGACCTTCTGACAGAACTTCACTCTGGTTTAATTACAAATCCAAATTAATAACTTTCTACGAAACAGCCTCGAATTCTTTGGAATAAATATTACACAAACTGACTTCACAAATGACTACATTTCCCAGTAAGTAAATATTACGTAAGCTTGAGAAATTTTAATTAATTATTGAAATCAAAAATAGACTAATCAAATTAATCCTTCGTACACCCACACACTTTCGGTAACTTTTCACCATCATCATCATCATATTCAAACATATTTAAATCCTTCACTGGCTTAAAGCGACACCTTTAAAGCCCAACCGGGCGGCGGGGGCCATCAGGATGATGAAGGCGAAAGTTGGCTAATTACAGCTTGGCATGTGGCTTATGACATTAAAATCTATGGATACACGCCAGCGGGCTTTAGGGGGCGTGTGCGGGCACCCAACTCGTTCGATGTTCGAAATGAAAAGTTAAATTATTTCAGGTGAAATTAAAAATCAAAAACCCACCCAACGGTGGCCATAATGAAACTTTTTCGCGTAACGAAAAGTTCTGTTCTACAGCAGGGAAAATGAAAGGAAATTCATAAATTTCAAAATTGATCAGAGAGAAATCAATTTAAGAGGGGCGTAAATTTAAGCCAAAAAGGCCACCGGGAAGAACTGTCGGCGGTTTCAGGACTTCGTCGTGACTTACTTATAGGCGTGTTTCCCACGCTATGTGGCTTTCCCTTTCCACTCCCCCCTACACCTTTCCTTGGGGTGTGTATGTGCAGTCATAGATAATCAAATTTGGCACTAATTCACAGCAGACACGCAAAGCATAAATAAACTTGCCATAGTCTGTCTCCCCATCATCGCTTTAGTCGATTTTTCCATTCGTTTCGTTTTCTCTTCTATTTTTTTTAAGTTATTTTCCAACCGCAACACAAAAAACCAACATTGGCATAACATAAATAGTTGCGACACTTTCCCATGGCCTGACATTTGAATACTCTAGTGGATAACGAAACATATTGTCCTCTTTTTTATAATTTGTGACATCTCTATCAGATTGTTTACTATCTGCAATACAAGTCGGTGAGCGGAAATAGATAAATTATTCTATTATCTAATAACATAAATCTGTAGAATATGTCGGAAGAGATTTATGGTTTAAACTGATAAGTAAATTAAATAGACAGAATATGCGTAACTAAGTATTAAGATTGAACTTAAAATATAATAGGATAGAAAAATATTAATTATTACAAAACCTTTTAGGTTAATTGAACTATTTATTCTCAACCCAAATTATTTATAAGTTAAAGTTTAAAAATAATATAATCCAAGCTTTAATCACACTTTAATTCTAAACAATTACAACTTTAAAGAAATGCTCCACTTTAAACCTTGCGAAATACCAAGGAATACTCAAGGATAAAGCCATTTCGGATGCTCCGTTAAATTTGATGGCATTATCTTAACCCTCCCTTCCTTTTTCCCCCTCTTTACAGAACTTCTTTCTATCTTTCCATATTCCCTCTTATACTTTTTGCCATCATTTCCATTCACATCTTGCACAGAAATGTCAAGCAACCTCTGTCATTGCCCTCACTTCTGTATGCCGAATAAAATAAAGAAATTGTAAAAAAAAAATAAAAGTACAAAAAAGAAAATAGTGCAAAAAACTCGGCGACAGCTAACTTCAACACCCACCACCACCCAGCAGAAACCACGGCCAAAACAAATTGAAAATGGGTGAACAAAGCCGGGCAAATATGAGTGGGGAAGGCGGCAAAGAGGGAGGGAGGGAGGTATGAATAAAAATTGGTGCCATGTCTGCTATGGCTATGCCTCATTTAAAAGTGCATGCTAAAGTTGCCAACGTGGCGTATGAGTAACATACTCCAAATAGAGAACGGAAAGAACGGCAGAATTATGCGCAAAAGCCAAAAGCATAACAATAATTTGTTAGCAGCGCAACGCAAACTAAAAAACGGCAACATAACTGCAGTCATAGTGGGTCTATAGTGAGGGGGCCCTGTCATTTTGGTTTATTGACTTTGGCGAATAGTTGTCGGTCCGGGTAATAACATCAATGCAGTTGCCATTTTTTTTTAAGGGCCACCGCCACCCCCTTAACCACTGCCCACAGTGAAATTTACAACCTTTCGCCCACTTTTCTTCATTTTTTTTGTTCTTGTTTTTGCTACGCGCCTGCCCTGTCGATGGGCATTGCATTTTATTAGCAACTATTACACGTCCCCGAAGGACTCGGGCCCAGCGACAGGCCACGGCGGACCACATAAAGGCAAGAATTATTATAATGTGATTATTATTATGATTATGCGATCGTTATCGTAAATAATTTTCAATGCTTCGCATGTGCTTCGACTACAATTTCCTCTCCCCTTTCCGCCATTTCCGCCTGCTTATGGAAATCCGTTTTGGCTTTTCTTTTCGTTCCACGTTTTTTTGTTCATCGTCCTGGTCGTCTTGGTCTTCGCCACGTTTATGACAAAAACATGAAAATGTAACTATCGGCCAGCGAAATTATCACATACTAAGTCAGCTACTTAGGACATTTTGCCCTATGCAGCAGTTCATAAAGCAAAATGCAAAATGAGCAAGGAGAGCTCATCATAATTTTCGCCACGATTTCAGTTCGCTGGCAGGAGCTAAAAAACTATGCAAATGCAAATTAGATGAAAATGTGAGACACAAAGAAATGCGGTTGGATAAGACTGCAAAAGTTGTCTATACGGTATGGTGAACATTAAGATTGTGACGTAAAGTTATGTGAGGGGAAATATAGGAGGATATATATATGACAGAGTGAGTGAAACTTTTGGATATTGTCTGTAGTTTGAGCGACTCTTTAAATAGGGTATCCAGAGTCTGACTAATAGAAAAGATTTTAAGCTTAAAGCATACATTTTGACTCTTTTCAAATAAAATGAAATTAAATTACTATCAATTTCCATTTTAATTGATTTTGCTATAAATGCCAAAATTTCTATAATCTTTTTTGTGTATTCGTAACAATGTTTACATTTACAAAATGCCACGAAAGTGATTAAACGGAAATTCTATCGCCGCACTCCCTAATTTGAGTTGTGCAAAAATTGATATTTCAGTTTTGGGCCTAATTAGCGGCCAGCGCGCTGACAACTGAAATGAACTGCTAATTACGGCTAATAACCTAATAAGCGAGTTATCAACCGACGGATTCATTACCGCTGGCATTCAGATGCTGTACATAATTGCGGAAATCATTATTCAAACTGTTGCAGCCCCAAAATATATATATTTGCAATTATTTACTGCATTTTACATTATTATTTGTATTGTTAATACTTTTAATTGAACATATTTTAATTGCTTTTTAGGGACAATATAAAAGGTATCTTTAAATATAAGCTACAAAATTAATATGTATGTCAAATCTCAGCTACTTATCTAAGGTTCTCTTTCTTGTTGCAATCTCCGGATCCTCTGCCTGTCGCCTTTAGTGCCAGTTAACGCAAAGCGTGAAAAATATTTCAGTTTCACATGAAGCGTTATATTAGCCGAGGCAAAAGGACGACGGAAATGTGATGGGGAAAAGGCGAAAATAGATGGCAAAGGAGTACGAACTCGGACTCGGACTCACTGACTCTGGCCCAGAGGTGGTAGAAAATACGCAAGCAGAGCGAAGCAGCGAGGCAGCATCAACTAATCGCCTAATGGTCACTTTGCAGATAATTACCACGGCTTATAGTTGCTTGTAGGATTATGGGGCGCGGCGAAAAGGAAGCCTCGGACGAGGACGAACACGAGACAGTCGCGGCAGGACAGCTCAAACAGGACAGCTGAGTTCGTTCAGCGAATGGGAGTCGAAGGACGTGGGAGTAATCAGGGGCTCTAGGCATTCGCGCATGCAACAAGCTCACATCTCAAAGGGTCATAACTTTGAATAGAAAAGCGAGGGAAAACATTCGAAAAAAATGGTTATAAAGAAAGCATTATAAATTATCATTTGCTAACTTGAAAGTTACATCTAATTTATATTGAAATTATAGAAGATTGTTTTGCATAGTTGTAGTGAGTAGACATAGTTTTGTTACAGAAAGTTTGTTTTAAAATATTGATGAAAAGAATCCAAGCAAAGAAGTACAAATTATAAATGTTTAGCTTTTAATACACGTATAATACATAATTTATTTCAATATATGTACTGGCTTTCATAAAATATTTTTATTTGATATTGTATTAGTTTTTTTTATTTTTTTAAATTTGTTCAAATAATTTTCATATTCAATTTTTTATACTTTCATAACAGAGCCGTGCTCCATTTTCTTCTCTGTAACCCTAATTGGATTACACCATTTTTTGCCCAAGTGTACATTTGGAAGAGCAAAGCCATTGCTCCATTCCAAAAAAAAAGAAATCAGGATAAGGGAAACGGCAAGGAGCTGCTGGACATAAAGCCTTTGCCAGAATGAATGCCAGGGAATGGGTGTAAATGAGATGGGAGGAGCCCTCGAAGTGCGAACGAAGTGTTTAGGCCAGCTTTTTCATCCTCTATCCTTCTGCTATTCCCTCTCCAGGGACATCTGCCAATCTGTAAGGAACTAGACCCAATTAGGTCACATTAGGATTTGCGTGGTTTAATTAACTCAAATTGGTTGCACGGACTGCAAACACCGGACTGCGAGCACAGTGTGTCCTCGCCTTTGACCAAATCTATTTCCATTTCCCCTTTGCTGAGGGTGACTGAAGGGAGAAATCTGCTTATCTATCGGAGGATGTGGAGGCAGAATAAGCTTACATAAGATTTGGCGAGCTATTGGTCTTGTCATTACACAAAAACATGGTAGAATCCCTTTCACTGCAATAGGAAACTTCACCTGAAATTGAAGTTTCCCAAGAATACAACTCCTGTTGTTGAGTTATTTGCAAAATTCAAACTAAAGATGAACTCAAACGTTATTCTGCGAAGGCAGACATCAAAGACAGACCAATTTCTCAAACTGCTCCCTTTAAATTATATATGGTCAAAGCCATCGACTCTCGTTTAACGTTTTGGCCTATAATAAAAGGAGTTTCTTGTTGCCAACTTTTATATATTTTGTTTTTGTTTATTTTTTTTTTTTTGCGCTTTGCGATTGCACGTGGCTAAAAGGTGGGTTCAACGGCAGCAACAAAGGCACCACCGAAAAACTACTTGAGAAACAACCGGGCAAAGTGGACTTGAAAAAGTTGGAGCACTTGAGCGTCGTCAGCATGTGTAATAAAGGTTATTTATGTATATTTTACCGCCGCCCAGCGCTGCACCGGAAAAGCCCACCCACTCGAGAGCCTTGAGAGAGATTGGCCGGACGGCAACTTGTTCGAGTGGTTCTGGCCTGGTCCGGTCGGGGTTTTTATTTCGGCCATCGAGCTTAGCAATTAGACGAATGAAAAGTTGCTCATATAAATGCTAATATGAAAGAAAACGAAAAAATAAAAAAAAAAACCTGCCGAAATTGCAATTTGGACTGCAGCTCATTACGCGAAAGGAGGGAAATAAATTAAAATTCAAAAGGTGACAGGGCATTAAGCTCAAGCTGGCAAGCACCTTGTGCCAAAGTGTCGAAACGGAAGTAATAAGTGATAAAACGGAAGCACAAAAGACAAGAAGGCGACGGATGGAGAAGTATGAGGTCGAGGTGGGGGTGGTGGTGTGGCCACGCCCCCACACCGGATGCGCCTTGCAGCGCCAGAAAACTATTGTCAAAGCTAATGGCAAAAAAAAAAACGGCGAAAAGAAAGATAATGCCAAGTGATTCGACTTAACGATACCCGCTTATTTCTAGACTATTATTATCTTTTTGAGTTTTTATTGATGAATATTTTCATAGTTTAATTGGTTATAAAAATTTACAAAAACATCCCAATTTTCAGGTTTAATACACTAAGTTTAAATAAGTGATAATTATTAATTGATTTTTGCTCAAGAATACGGTAGGTAATATTTGAGAAGTAAAACAATTACAACGAAGAGAGGGTACAAATATTAAAGTTTGTTGCATAATAATAATAATAAACTTGCCTTATAACCTACAGTATCAGCAAGTTTAACTTCTTGTTAAATTTTATAGATATTATAATATAAGCAAAACTTTACCTATGGCCTTTCTATTAAAGGAAATAAGGTAAGTCAAAGGTACCAAGGCACAGCACACCTCCTTCACATGTTCGTTAAGGTTTCAAATTTCCCTGTGACATATAAAACACGAATACAATATGGCCCCCGTTGTCGATGAGTACCGGGTATAACAATGGGAGGCGAAAAACTTGGAGGGGCAAGCTGAAGAGGTGGCAAATTGACATGCAGCAATCGACCTTTATTAAAAAGTTTTTTTTTTCGCCAACCGCCAAACCAATCCGGAAACCAAAAAAAAAATAGAAGACAGAGCGGCCCCCAAGACGCAATATATATGGGAAAACTTCCACTCACTTTTCCGACCCCTGCGGAAAACACATCTGAGGGTGACCCCTCGGGGCTCCGCTGGCAAACCAATAGAAAAATGTTTGTTTGTGGCAGCATCAGGAGTCGAAGCAGCGGCAGCAGTTGACGCTGTTGTCCTTCTCGCAAAAAAAAAAAAAATGAAAGAGGGAACCCGAAGAGCCAGGACCCCAAGCGATGACAATAGCTTATTGACAGATTATTCAACTGTTGGCACATATTGCCGCCATAGTTTGGCACCAGCGGGCACTGGCAGCAACAATATTGGGCAGGGCCAACAAATCAACCGGCAACATCCAACAAATCGACAAGCGTTTCAAGCAAATAATTAAAAAAGTTGCCAATATTAAAACTGAGCCATCAGGAACCCTAGCAGCGTGTCTCAGTGTAAGGCGGGGGTGGAGATTGAAGATTAAATAGTTGGCAATCTTCACATAAAGTCCTTCAAATCGTTTTTGAAGGTTAGAAACAGAAAGGGAATTTTTAATTTAAGAAAATAATTATGGTGTACAAAAAAACAAAAGGATTATTGCTATTGCAAGTAACATTTGGAGAAGAAAAGGATTTCCGTTTCTTCACATAATTTACCTTTCCTGTCAGGAAAGACGAAATTGTACCTCTTCCTTCTGCCTTCTGCGATTTAAAGACAAGTAAATAATCTACTTTCCAAAAAATACTCGAAAGTGTTGATTCGAAGCTCGGAGTATTTCATTTTGCCCGAACAATAGTGCGTCCACAGTGCGTATGAGTAATACTCCAATCCAGCTTGTTTACAGAAACCATTAAAGATCAATTGACTACAAATTTGGTATTTCCTTAAGATATTTTCCAGTCGTTTAACCATTTTCAAGCAATTGAAATGCCATAGAAGAATTTATTTGTTATTTTTTTCTAAGCAATTCCTTTTTTCTTGCTATAATCGGTCAAATTCTGTGGCCAGGGACATCGACTGTTCTGCTGCTCAGCTGGCCCCAGGGAAAGTGTCTGTCAGTTTATTGAACCTTGTGTCTTAGTCTGAACCCACATACAACCCTCCATTCCCCGGAGGAATCTCCGCAGACACACACACTCAAAACGATGCATTCAACTGCCTTATTGCTTTTCAGTGAAGGAGTTTTTTGTATAAAACAAAATATATTTCGGCACACATAAAAGTAGTATATGAGATATGTTCGATTCTAGTTTATTTAAAGACTCTGAAAAAATACCCTGACTTTATTTTTAATAAAATATATTTTTTAAGAGGGATTTAAAATAAGGTTTAGTCTCTAGCAAAGAAGATAAATTGTCTTAATAAAAGTAATATGAATTAAAGCATAAAGAAAACCATTATCATGTTCAAAAATTAATTTATATTAATAATTTCCTTTTGAATAAATACAACTTTTAATATTTTTAAAGAGTATTTATCCCTTATAGTTATAGCACATTTTTCCGCAATCCTTGTGGGAGTAAACTCTATAAATGTGTGGGGAATACAAACACACACATTCTATATATATATATATTTTTTCGATTGTTTTGGCATATTGCGCAATATTGGCTGGGGCAACGTGGGATCCATCTGCCGCTGTTGAGTCCTTCATCTTTCCGGCCACTTGGCGTATACTTAATATGCAGCTGCAACGGCAACGGCAACTCAAACAATCAGCCGCAGACACAGAGATACCCTAAAAGTAAGCCCTCTGAGGGAAGGCTCCCTCCATTTCCATTTCCATTACCATTTGCATTTCCACCGTGCTCCACGCCCGACAGTCACTTTGCAGTCCGGGACTGATTCATGAGCCAAATCTAATAAGCATTAGGCAAGAAGAGTATATATCCCAGGCTACTCCTACAAGACCTTCCTTCCCCTCCTCCGAATGGGGTTTAGGAACCACAAAAGCCCAAAGAGCAAATGCACAAAACCAAAAAACCCAAAAAACCCAATGGAAGACAACAACAAGAGAAAATACGTAGCGAAAAACCGAAAATGAATGAAGGAAATTCAAACAGTTTTCCAAGAGAGACTTGCCAAAAACCGTTTTCTTCTGACCAGCAAACACCGACACACACACACACACACGTACACTCGTAGAAAAAATGAAGAAAACTCGAAGGGGAGAGAGGGTAAGAGGGAGTGGGAGTGTGAGTGAAACGAGTGAACCAGTGAAAAACAAATCAAGTTGAAGTTTTCTCATTTCCATAACTAATGCAAAAATCCAATTTCTTATGCAAACATAAAATTTTCCACTCGCAATGGGCTGGCCACCACCAGCGGTGGCAGCGGGTGGCACCGGCGATAGCGGTGGGAGCCACCATGCATGCATACTATAAAATTCAGGTCAAGCAAACCATAAAATCATTCATCATTTTCGTGTAAGTGTTGGGCTCTACACACGTACAAACACACACTCACACTTTGGCAAGCTTAGAATCCTTGCCGTCCCTGAGAATGTGTGTGGGCGCTGTGCTGTGCTGTTCTATGGTGGCTTTAAAAAAAAAAAACGGCCGACGTTCGCATTTCCACAATAAAAATCAAGAAGCGAAAATGCCTTCCCAAGAAGACCCAACCCCTATATGTTTGTACACGATACACAAATAGAAAACAAAATAAAAATAATAATAATAATAATGAAGGCTGTGTAAGCGAGACAGGTGACAAGGGCCTAGATATACACACCTACTCACACCCGCACATAATTTGCATACACACGAAAAAATAATGTAGAAAATGAAACAATTTTAACAAGGTAAAAAAGATAAGGAAATATATTCCAGGAATAACCTTTTAAATTTTAAAAAAGGTACAATAATATATTCCACTAATAAAATTCAAGATTAAATTGAAAAACTTTTTCAGGAATAAACTTGAATACATACTAACTTACAAAAGATAACCCTACAAGCTTTCAATATTATATTATTTTATTTATAAAACAGAGACTGGACTTTAGATGGAAATCGGATCAAATGTGATACAAGTTAATTATATAAACACATCTTAAAGCCAGAAAGCTTCTATTAAACCTAAGCAATAAAATTCTATTAATTTTATCTTAAAAACAACATTTTAAATTTTATTTTAAATCCCTTACTTATATTTAAAGTGTAAACTGAATAAATCGGGAATGAGGCTAGGAATAAGTGTCAAAAAAATTTGGCAATGCGTCGCTTTCCCTTTCCAAATTCCTTTTTTTTTATTTTGCTCAAGCCCATTTTTTATGCATCGTCCATTGTTGTTTTTGTTGTTGCGAGTGTGCGTGTGTTTGTTTTAATGGTAAATAGGGCTCACACACCCCCAAAGTCCGTTTTCCCCCCACCAATTTCCCATCCCCCCTGTACTTTGTCTTTGCCTGCGTAGGCAATTTAAGCTTTGCTGACTCGACCGCCAAGGAAATTTTTTCATCTCTGTCCCTTCCTATTTTATTTTTTATTTCCCACACACAAACACACACACAACATTTATTTCTAAGAATTTATTGTTGTCTACCTCAGAGCATAGATAAAATAGAAGAAGTAGCGCCCGGCATAATAAAAGTTCAATTTAAATTCGTTTGGATTCTTCGCTCTTCTTTTTTTGTAAATTTTTGCTATCTTAATTGCCGTCAATATTGCCCACAAATCAAATAAATTATACTCTGAACTGAGGAATCGCCAATCTATGCAAGTAAATTGAAAATTGCCTTTTTGTCAATTTAAATAAATCTAAGAGAAGTCCCAAAAGCGAGGAAATTTAGGGAAAGCCATTGGCCTTTCTTTGTCCCGGCATGTACATACTATATTTCCTTTTTTATATATTTTCAGAAAAATTACTGGGGTTTTTGATTTAATAAAAAATACAAAAGGGAATTTAAATCAATTTGAACAATTTATAATTGATTGCCATATATTAAATCTGCAAGTGAACAAATTCTTACTTTATTTCAATTAAAAACTTCAGTGTGAAAGTTCCTGCTCAACTGGACTGCACTTCTCCTAGCTCCTCGCTCTCTATTGATATATTTTCGACTCTTGAAACCCAAAGGCACCAACTAATTACGAAATGAAAGTCAAATAATTCGATCAATGGCAAAATTGCAGCCAAACAAACTTATCAACTTTCGAGCGATGTTATGTGAAAAGTCAGCCAGCAAAAAGAGCGACCAACCAATCGCCGACCCCCCTGAGTTCCAGCATAATTGTGTAACACAATGAACCAATTTAGGTTCGAGTTTTCTATATATCTCACACTCACACACAGAAAGGAGAGTTCCCTGCAAGTTGATAACTTAATTTTTTAGCATCAACACTAGCGGAAGTTGTTCGATGATGTGATATATACTTTCTCCTTACACCCCATCTCCTTCCATGCAATATATACATAAATGTATATGTATGTGGCTACTAATTTGGTCAATTGCAACCCCACCACCAGTCAGGCTCCCGATAGCCTCCACCGCCTCCCATTCGACGCCCGGCAAGTAATTTATTTCCCTTTGGCAGCACTTTCACGAGAATGGAGCTGATGATGCCCACCATGCTAATCAAGGGCGAAAATGTCGTACAATAATTTATTATAGTTTTGCTAACCGCTAACCGCCGAGCAAGACACACAGCTCGAGCCCCCCGAAAATATCCCTAATTCCCAGACCTCCCCCCCTGCCCGCTCTACCACCACCATCCATTGTGTGTTGGGGCAAAAATTAATTGAATTTTTGTACCACAAATTCTTGAGCATTTTCTCGGCCTGGCATTTTCTGTTTAATTGCTGCCATCAGCGTAGCGGTTAAATTTTAGAGCCCAAGAGCTGGAATTAGGGATGGCAAAATATATCGATACATCGGGGATAATATAGATATTATCCTTGGTTTAAAATATAAAGAAAGCTTGAACAATGTTGTTTACTATTAAGCCAGTAGCGGATATATATTTTATTGAAAAACATTGCTGCTAAAATAATAAGTTGAATTTAGCGTTCTATCGTCTTTCGAGAATCGACTCTTACAACAAATATCGATAAAGTTTCGATATATATATATTTATTTTCTGCCATTCCAAGCCTTAAATAGACCTTAAATATTATTTTATATTTTATCTATTTCAACTATTATATAATAAAATATTTAAAATATCAATCTGTACACCTACAAAATTCTCTATATCAGATTTTCCTTAACGTTTCACATCCCTAATCAGGAGTAGCCAGGCAACCCACGGCCTTGTGTCGGTTATTGTCCTTGCAGCTCACTCGACAGTCCCACGTCCCACGCCCACAACGTTTCATATTTAAAACGCATTTTTGCTATCAGAACCACCGCCCGCCCCGACCTTTCATCCTTATCATAGTTGCGGTTGCTGGTGCAGGGCAGGGGGAGAAGGTCCTTCCTTCGGTGGCTAAAGGAACAGGAGCCTTGGCTGCTTGGCTTCGCCTTGCGGTTAGTGCCGTCGGCAATCAAAGCAATTGCTTCTGCTGCTGCTCAGGGCCCCTTTTTCTCTAATAAAATAATTGAATTGCGGCCATGTGGTAATATCTCTCCACTTCAAAGCCAATGAGCCAAATGCAATTAACCAACAGGATCGAATAGAATGTATCAAGTGAGTCGCTGCAAACATAATTTAGATTGGAAGCTCGAGTCAAATGGAATTCTGGTTTAATATTTATAACTGAAAGGGGGAAGGAGAGGGTATCTAGGATTTTATAAGTAATATTTTCCAGGCGTACGGTAAAAAAAAACAATAACTAATGAAGCGGGAACTAATGAGCAGGAAATTCATATTTTACCATGAATTAAAAAGTTAATAAAGGCGTTTAAACAAGTTTCCTGGTCAAAATTTTATCTTCAAAAATTTAAAAGAACAAATACAAATAAATTTAATTTTATCCTAAACCATTCCCTTTTCCCTCAGCTAAATTCCTTTCAACTTCCATCAATTACCAAGGTTCCATCGAGTTGCTAACTACTAAAGTACAGCCTCCTTAGCGCTCCATTTTGAAGGGCTATGAAATTGATATGAGAGGTTCTGCGGCGACGTGGGGGACACAAAGAAATTCAAAGTCTGAAGCCTGAAGACTACAACAAAGTGTTTGCTGTCGTCGACGCTGATGCTCCACTTTACGCATATGCAAAATATTTAAGTGCAGCCGGCAAAGAGCAAAGCAAAGCCTCAAACATACACTCGACAGGAATCCGGCAGCCCCCAGCCTACGGTTCCACCTTATTGCAACCCAAAAGCCGCGTCTTCACATCCGTTCCCAGATACACGGCAAAAAAAAAGAGGTCATGATACGAGTAGTTCAAGGATTTTTGTAATACCTTTTATTATATATCTCATAATAATTATTAATTAGTACTAGAAACTTAAATAATACAAGTTAATAGTTGCCCATAGTAAAATGTCTACTTAATCTAAGTTCCGAAATGTATGTATCAAAAACCTATAGTCAAGAATTTTCTTTACATTTCTCTGCGTGCAAAGCCACATCAAACCATCTGTGGCAGGCCCAATTGCAACCACGCACTCAAAAATGTTAACCGTCTTATTTTTGCCACGTTGATGATGACGGCGCTACCTTCTACATCCTCCTGACGCCCTCCCTCCAAAAACTCCTCCTCCCTGTTGGGTGGATGCAACACACACCACACACACACACTTCGAGTGCTGCACAAACATTTGCACAGTGAAACGAGGCGAATGCTGGAAAAGGGGTTGAGCGACGCCTAAATGTATGCAGCATATAATTATTGATGGAGTGTGAGCGTTAGAGCAGGCCTGAAAATGATGAGTATACTTAAGGGGCGGGGGGATAGGGGGCTGGGGGGCTGGGGGATGCTGTGCAGACTCCCTGCTAGTTAATGTTGTTAGCAGGTGCTCGAGACATTTGCATATGTTTGTGGTTCATTGCAAGTGCGAATCCATTAACATCAAGTGAAGCATTAGATGGAAGGCACTCGGAGAAATGTATAGTTATGGCACTACTGGAGTCATAATAATAATAATAAATATTATAAATATTATTTTTATAATGTTAACAAATATGTGGGAAAGGTATACAATTAAGTTTTAGTTACATAAATAATAATTGTTTATAAAAGTAATAGTTACCAGAAAAATTAAATAAGAAATACATCAATCAAAATAAAGCACTTATTTAAAGACTCAATTTTATAAGAAACTCCTTAAAGATCGTTTATTATTTCTTATTTTAATATTATATTTATAGTTTTGTTGTTTTGTTTATACTACCTTTAGTTTCGAAATGAAAAACTCTTGAGTAGACTTTGATTACAATTCTATTCTATTCTATTACCTTTAAATACTTAACAAACTTCTTTACATTCTCCTAAAAAAATTCGGAAAAATATTTTTGGAAAGTGCACAGCATTCCTGGCCAGACACTAGTAGGTACCATGTTTTGGGCATGCTGAGGACTAAGATGAAGAGCTTTTGAGCAAAGGGGGAGATTCTTAAATACCCCCAGATGCCTGGTTATAATTTTCTCATTAGTCAGCCAAAGAATTTCTATATACCGCAGAGGCAATAAATCCAAAGAATCCACAAAAAAAAAAACGGTAGCGCAAAAAAGAATTCCTAAGAAATTCTACAGACGGCAACGGAAATTGAGCGGGAATGTGTGGAGAGAGCAGATGGAGAAAAAAAGTCAATATAAGGAAATTAATTTCCAAAGTCCAGGAACCAGGCTAGGGCCACCAAAGGAGGGGGAAGAGGGGAGCAGACAATCTTAAGGATTGGCGACCAACACATAAAATTCAATTAACCCGCAAGCACACACACAGGACCCAGAGAGGGGGGCGATGATGGTGTTCTGAGGGGAGTACAGCCCCTAGCACTTGTCAGCTCACTTGAAGGAGTTACATGGACTTACACACACACACACACCCTCCCACTAACACACACATAAAAGCAATTGAAAGAACATGCGAAAAACAATAAAAAGAAATTAAGGTAAAGTAGCCAGCAAGGCAAGGCAGGGAGGGCGGAAGACCAGTGGAAAAGGAATCATTGAATCATTTAATTAGCGTTTAGATTGCACACACACACATACCCCGCACTAATACACATGCGGCTTATTGAATATGTAAGCATGGATGGGTGACAGGGGAAAAGACCATTTTCAATTAGTTTGCCAACCAATTTATGCGGCTACTACAAGAAACGAGCCAAAATAATGAAGGAAAGAGGATAACATGGCAACATGCATGTAAGTATGTGTGGTATCCTGCGAGGCGGTTGTGTGAGTGAGATGTATTGTGGGAGCCAGTGAACTACAGTCAATGCGTTCGTCACATTTTCAGTTAAAGAAAAAAGGGAGCCCAGGCCAGACCAAGAACCAGGAAAAAAGAGGAGCAAAGCTGGCCAGAACCAGAGCAAAAGAGGCCCGGCTCAGGACATACTCTTTCTCTTGGTAGCCTGAAAAGGATAAAAACCACAAAAACGGCTGCCCGGCGGGAGGCACTTAAAAAAATAAATATTAATTATTGGAGGGAGGATGACAATAAAATATCGAACCACCAATGGAAAAAAAGGGAATATAAAATTAATTAATAATTAATAATTAAATGTCTCTTTTACTGATATGATGTGTAAAAAATTGAATCCTGTTCCATTGATAAAAACTCATTTCTTTCAGTGCTCTCAGCGTGGAACTGTAGGTCGGCTTGCAACCAAAACCACAACAAGCCAAATAAAATGTGTTCGCCTTTCTTTGGCTCCCCTCTTTTTATGTGGATAAAAAATATATATTATATATATACATGTTCATATATATATTTTTTTCTTTTTGTTTCCCGCTCAGCGAGGAGCTAGCCAGGAGAAACGGATAGGGGGAATGCAGAGACAAACACAAAGTAGCCGCGAGCCTTTCACAAAAGAGTAAAAATTATTGATTTATTTGCTATGGTTTCATTATCCACCCACAGCGGGACCTGCTGAGAGATCGTTTTTATTATAAAAAAAAATATATAAAACATTGGCGGAGTCGGAGGGAACCGCAAACGAACAGAAACCCAGACAGACATCCTTTAACAATTATTATTCAATATTAACAGATATGTGTATGTTTTCTATCAAGATTAATGACGGAGAAAATTTAAGTTTAATTTGTCGGAAAATTTCAGAAAAATCCACCTGATTTTGATCTTTTATGAGGAAAGAGATTCGGAAAGGAAAAAGAGAAAGACTTTTAATGAAATAAATTGTGGCAATAATTTTTCAGGAACATGTTCGGCCTGAGAATTTTATATTCCTTTACTCAAAAGATATTAATTACATTATGAAAATGTATTTAATTATATAAAATAAATAATATTGTAATGTGTCAATTAACACAAAAATCCCCACACAAGCTGAAATAATCCTTATTTTAAATAGTGAAAAATAAATTTACATTAATTACGAGACCATAACACTCACTCTTTGGAAATCCATCGAAATCCGTCCCCGAGGAGAAATTAATCTGAAATGAAATAAAACTGAATTCGCGATTGATTTGTGCGGCACATAAACCAAAAGACAAAAAAGGTAAAAAGTAATTTATATATATTTATATACTGGACCTGGACTGGCCTCATGTACCATAGATGTGGGATATGTAAAATGCAAAAGCAGAGAAATACAAAAAGCCAATCATATGGCAATGGCTACACATAATAAATAATGTCAACACTTACGGCCCGGACTGGCCGGGGGTCCCCCGATGCTGATGGGTGGCAAATCATATATACACAGTATTATATATGCATTGCCTGGTCAATTGAAATGGAATTGGATTCTGTCAGGGCGCATATCGATAGTGTTCTGTGTTCTGGGATAAATCGCATGGGGATAAGGGTTCTGGGGTTCGAATTCATCGTTGTCATCGCGTCACAGTTGAATGACACAAACTTGTATTGCCTTTTCAAGGAATATTAATATGCGCGTACCAGTACGTCGCGACGTCGGGTCAAAGTCCTATGCGCCCACAATAGATATACATAGATGGTTATGCCTATGGAGTGCGTGTTCAGCAGACCAAGCCGCAGACAATAATGTACCATAATTATATAATAGAGCTATTACCTGAACACAAAATTGCCTTCGTCAAAGAACCAAAGCCCAGCCTTTGACCACAACATTTTTTCTTTGCTTTCTTTTTTTTATTTTCGTGTTGCTCCTTTTTTCCTTGCCTTTGAAAAATTTACTTGATGGGTTTTCGATGCGAATTATGGTCTGGAGATGCGGTAGGCCGAAATGCAACCCCCTGAAAAAAAAAACGGGGCGGAAAAAAGCGCAGAGGAGACTTGGAGCCAAAAACTGTCACAGCAAATATCTTTCGACATCCCATCCGAAATGTGCCGGAATCAGTCAGACGTAGCTTAAGAGCTTCCCCCAAACACACACACACACACACACACAGGGAGAAAAAGGACTCGGGGCCGGGACACGGCCCAGATGAAGGCAAAAGACCGCACTAAAGCTATTTTAACAAGGAAAGGGACTGGAAACAACAACAGCAGCAGCAGCAGCGCCGAAGAAAAAGGGGCAAAAAAAGAAACTCCATTTACGCTTGCTTAGTTCCTTTTAGTATAAAGTTTAAGCTTAATCCAGCATAAAATCAACTGGTAAATTTTTTATATCCCCCTGCCCGTCGATTGGCCCATCAAAAAGATTAAAGAGTTAAATGTTATACCCGTAGTGCCGAGCCTAAAACTATATATGTATACACTTGCCTGGAATATGATTATAGGGGTTCATTCATGCAATCTCTCTCTCTCTCTCTCTTTCTGTGTTGCTTTATTTTTTATCACTCTATGCAACTGAATTGGGAACTAAGCCTGTTATGATGGAAAGGACATCTGATCTAATCAATTGGCTTATAATAAATTTGTCGATGGCAACAGGCTCTAGTATGGGTAAAAGCTACGAGGGCACTGCAAGAAAATTTATTAAACTTAAGGGGATTTTCTATAGAGAATTTTATGGAGTATTTAAATTCATTTTTAGTTTGATTTTGTGTTAAGTTAGTGGATAAATTAACAGTATGCAAACAGCTTTCATAAAGTATTTACTCGTTTCCTCTACATTTCATGGAAAGAAAATCATTTTCACTTAAAATAATCAATTCAACACCTGGTTAGTTATTTTCTTAACACAGATAACATCGTTTCAAATGAATTTCCGATTTGTTAAGCTCATTCAACAGTACCTAACTCCAATCTTTATTTTATTATTTGAAAAACAATTTTTTTATTGAAGCATATTTAGTTCAGAACTTTAAAATCAGTTTGAAAATGGAAAAGTGTTATTCCGCTTAGAATTTCAAACTTTAACTTCACTCAAATTAAAATCACAGCTTAATAGTATGTTGCAGTGCACGCAATGGACACCTGCATATGGTTCTTACCTGCGCCCTGGTCCGGAATCTGGTTCTGGTTCTGGTCCTGGCAACCAGGTGCGGGTGCGTGCAGCAGATGGCGGAAGCACGTCTGCCGGCCATTTTGTTTGGAATGTGAAATCAAACCGGAAATGTTAAAATATGCAGCGTGGCTCTGACTCCTCACTCAACCACACACCCAACTCCCAGCATCCGTTCTGGGCCCCCCTCTCATTTTGGCCATTTTCATTGTGTTGTGTTGTTGACTAGTCGATGTTGACGTTGTTGGCTGGTGTCGACAGGCCTGGCTCTAAAGGCCACATTAAATGTCATCTGCAAAATGCCAGAGATTGGTCTTGATTTTAAATAAAATACGAAATTCGAGAAGCACTTGAAAGGCACTTGACAAGCTTCGCTAAGCTTCCGGTTCTGTCTGTCTCTGTGCGTGTGTATTGGCCCCAAATATTACCAAGAAATCGGCTCAGGACCAGGACAATCGGCTCACTCGAAAGGATAAATGCTAACACCAAAATTAAATTATGAATCGTGCTCTTCAACTGAAAAACATTTTATTCAGCAAATTGAATGCTTGGTCCACACAACAATGACTGTAAGTTTTTTTTTTGGAAGAGAATCAATTGGGCAAATGAATAATCTCAAATCTGAGATGAAAAACTTATATTTCTTAAGTCAATTTAAATGTATAAAATATCCCTCACAACTAACTTAATTAATAACCTGAAAATATTATTTTCCAAAGCTTATTAAGCATCAGCAATTCATTCTGTTTAATCTAGGCATCCCTCCTATTTCCATTATCATTCCTCATAATTATTTCGTTTTCAAACTGCATTCAGGCAGAAAAATTCTTTATTATGGACACTGCAAAAGCAACTCGTTATTCGATTACCAACTATTTTTGCCCCTTTTCCTGCTGACTTTCTTCCATCAAAATCAGCAGAATCCCTCCAGCTTGGACTTCAATCCATCTGAGATTCTGACTCTGGCTTTATCCTAGCTCCGCCTGTAAAAATACTCCCTCCGCACAGGCAAACATGATTTCTTTGGGGAAGAAACACTTTTAACTTTCCATCGGGTCCATTGATCAGGCCTGCATCAAAAGTTGAACCCGACTTGGTAGCTCACTCTTTTTCACCCCGAGTTCTTTTTACTATTATAAACTGATTTATTGGTTCATTTCCAGGCGCCTGGGTAGAGGACTAAGTGCAGATGGCAGTCGGTGAGAAGTCGAGGGGGAGCTGGGGGAAAATCTGTGACAGTGCCAAAGGGACGACGAGTATACAAGGTAAATTAGATTTGGCACTGCCTTGATGATGATGCATGCGACAAGTGAGTTAAATTTTCAGTCCAGGTGAGAAGGCTTTAAGGAGATGTATGCGAGCTCAAAGGGGTTGCCAGTGGGTGGGTGAGGTGTGCCGGAACAATAAGAGCAACAGACGGGCGAACGTAACTTTAAGCCGATATCAAATCTTTCAATAATTAATATGGCACACAGCCAGGCCCAACTACCCCGGCAGCCATTGGGAAAGGAGCTGGCTGGGCAAACAAACGCCGGCTCATAAATAAACACACAGAACGTTTCAGTTGGTAAAGTTTTCCATGCCGTGCACACACACTGACGGAAAATCCACACAAATACCTGGTAAATTTACCAATATGTATGCCAGGGCAAAGCATAGTTGAAAAAAGAAACACTATATTCGGTTAGGTATTAGAAATAAATATGTTTAGTGCAGAAATCTTGTTCTTTTACCGGGAATTCAAATCTTAAACTCAGTTTTCTTCACTTAAAAATAGTTGGTATATTAGTTAACATAGTAAAAAATATAATTTCCATGCTAAAATCTGATTAAAGAAATTTATGTTGCCCGGGAAATTAAAGCTTACGGGTTTAATAAACATTGTTGGGTAAACAAAAAAATATTTACTCAGAGAGAGTCTTTTTCCCGCTACAAACTGATTGGAGAACTTTATATTTTTCTGTATATTAAAATTGTATTTATTTTATTTATTTATTTGTTTAGTTGAAAAGTTGCTACTTCTCTTTCTTTTTATATTATTTTATTTTTTATGTTTTATTTTTTTTAACATTGTTTGGTAAAACATGAGAATTACAGTAGAATCAACCCTTTTTCCAATTAACGAATTAAGGAACTTTATATTTACCTATAAATTAAGATTTAAAGGTTCTTTGCATTTTATTTAGTTAATGAAGATATTGATTATTCCAATACTTAGTAAAAAAAAATTGTTTTCTTCTGAAGTTCTGATCAAAGTACTCTCGGTAAATTAAAGGCTAAGAGCTTTGTTAATTTAATTTAATTTAAAAAGAAACAATATATTTCGTTATCCATAAAAAATGATCGTTAAACAACTTTAATATGTTTCTGTTTTCCAAAAAAAAGCTTATGTGTCTCCTAAAATGTATTTATTTAAATTTTCATTTAAAAACCCTTTAAAAAGATCCCAATTTTTTGCCAAGTGCTCGGCTGCCACACATCAGCACGTGTTCATTTCCGGCTACAGCGTTTACCATGCATATCCTGCGCTGTATCCTTGGCCAGCCAACAAGCACTCTCCTTCTGCTCCCGACTGGCGGTCTGGCCTGCTGTTTGGCATCCTGTAAGCCTGTAGCTGTTCCACTGGCGGCGGCGTCTGCCTAAGCCGTGCTCCATCGTCGATACAGGGACCGGCTTTCAGATTTAATTTTAATTAGGTGCTATTGAATTTATAAATTTTTCAGCTGCTGTCGCCGGTCCTGCGTCCCCAGCTCGGCTCCTCCTCGCCGCACACGGAAAACTTTCGCAGCCACGCAGGACGAAAGTTTGTGCGAGGGACGCGAATCCCTGCCGAAAGCCTGCCTGTTGCCTGACACTAATAACAATAATCGCAAATTGTATTTTCATGAATTTTCAACTCGTAATTACTAATATTTCAATATACATACAGATACACACAAACACATAATCTATATACGTATATACCACCAGGGCGCCCGCCCTCAATAGAAGCCAGAAACTGGGCGCATAATTAAAATTTGTTGTCCACGCGCGGTGGGGGCAAAAAGGGATGGTTTGTTTGAGGATTTACCTTTTACAATGAATAACAATGAACAATGTACATTAATTTTCCGTATTAATTGTTTATTTGCGCAGGCTGCATATTAAAATGTCTGCTAATCAATACAAAACCCCATTCGAAAGATATTATATTCCGTTGGCTTTTCGTTTCAATTGTAAGGCCTTTTGGGAATGGTTGGCTTAATTGAGTTTTAAATGCTCCTTAAAGTGGAAAATTTCAAGGAGGACTTACGGAGGGTTTAAGTAAATAATTAAATACACAAATTTCATCACATTTTAGCTAAGTGGCTTAGCTGACGTTTACTATTAATTTCAAAAAATGCATCTCTTTGCCTAGCAATGTTTAAAAAAAAGGAATCTATTAAAAAAACGTCTCAAATCTGGAAACATTTTAAAAACTCAGTCAGTTTTTGTTCACCAATGGCACGAAAATGTTTAGATTTCTGTGTCTTATGATTGTTATTGTGGTCCTGGCTCCCGTTGAAAACTACAAGGACATCAAATGGAGTCTAGACGTACTTCAGAGAGATGTCAACTGTCAGAACAAGGTATACAAGTCAAGCGAGAGGATTATCGGCGGCTACTGGGTACTGGAGAACTACATCATGGCCGATCATGGCCCGCTTCCATGCTACGCCAACGTCACCTACACCACACAGGCAGACTATAGGTATCTGGACAATGTGGTGCCCCTGCTGAAGCGCTGGCGTTCGCCCCTCAGCCTGGCCATCTACGCACCTGGGGAGGATTTCGATCCCAGCCTGAGGAGCATCCTCTACCTGATACAATGCCATCCCGGCAGGCATTTGGTCCGCGAGCTGGCCAGCTTCCATTTGTACTTCGATGTCAAGCTCAAGCCCATGGGGGTTCCCTCGCCAAAGGAGGCTCTGTCCAGGCGAGTGAATTGCAGTGCTCCGGCTCCGTATGCGAATGTGGAGAAGGCGGACTTGTACAGGTCGCGGATAAAGAGGAATTATCCATTGAACACGGGACGCAATATTGCACGCAATGCCTCGCTCACATTCTTTGTCCTGGCCTCAGACATTGAGCTGTATCCCTCGACCGGACTGGTGAACGCCTATCTGAAGTTCTTGAGTCGCATTCTGTTTCGAGCTTATTCATCAGGTGAAACTTCCAATTCATTTTCATTACTGAACCAACTAATCATCGGGTGGTCTTAGAATCCGAACCGTTGTTCGCATCTCCAGTGGTCCATGTTCTGCGAGTTTTCGAGATATTGCCCAATGTTTCGATACCCAAAACCAAGTATCAATTAAAGAAATTGCTATTGTCTGGAAAGGCCGTGCCGTTTCACTTGAAAGTTTGCGAGGAGTGTCACCGCGGACCCAAGCTTGAGGGTTGGATCAGAAATAAAAGAGCCCCGGACTCTGAGTCTCTAAATGTGTTCACCCAGACCAAACGAGTGTTTCCGTACGGTCTGTGGGAACCGCTCTACATTGGCAACACCAGGGATCCGCCGTATGACGAGCGGTTAAGCTGGGAGGGGCAACGGGACAAGATGACGCAGGCATACGTCATGTGTCTCCTCAACTACACATTCCAAGTCCTGGATAATGGATTTCTGGTTCACAAGCCTGGTATTAAGCGGGTAACATTGGATAAACTCCAAGATCCCCAGATAAACAGGACAAATAGGTTGATCCGTAATAGAATCAGACGCGAGCTGAAAATACGGTACGGTACTCGAAGCGGATGCATGCTTTTGTAGAGTGTAACGTTTGACTATAAAGTCTGCTTTCGGAGGCTCTCAGCCATTCAAAAATCGTGTATTATTTACTTAATATTGCCAAGGAAGAAGTTTAGAAACAATTTTCTAGCCATTTTAAGCAGGCAAATATACAATTACATAAATATAAATTATAAAGTGTATACTCCAAAAGTTAATAAATAACTAATTAAATTCGACGTAATATATACCCTCTTCCACCCTTATATATAAATAAATATATTTCCTCTTGTCACAGAGCATGTCGAGTTCGTTAGACCCCTGGGCAAAAAACATTTTCCGCTTCCATCAATGTTTGCTTAACTTTTTCCCTTGTTTCCCATTGCAGTTAACACACACACACACACACAGGAAATAAAAATAAAACAGCAATCCAGGCAACAGCGCATCAATAGTATAAAATATGAACTGCAAACCTAAATAAATATTTATTATTTGCTGCATTCTAGTGGTTGTGTGCGCCCGTTTTTGCTCGTTGGAAAGAGAAATTTTAGCTTAATTGAATATCAATTCATTTTAAAATGCGCACAATAAAAGGGATGGAGTGCAGTTCGGCTGCAAAAAAGAATTCGAATGGCAGATGAGGCCGCGCCTCGGTCTCTACGATTTGATCGCAAAAGGTTATGGAATATTTATAGCGCAAATTATTAGCATACAAAATGCAATTGATGCCCTCCAGTGATTAATTAAAATGTTTCCGAGCGCACATAAATTTGTATTGTTTATTGCGGTCCCGCACAGACACAATGCACTCGTGTGCGTCCGCACACGCACACACGCAGCGGGGTCAAGCGCCATTTTTGTGGTTCACTACACTCGCCGGATGACCCAAGTGGCCGTGTAGAATTTCCCATACTCTTGGTTAGGTCTGTAGTATTTTGGCAAGTGTTTTTTTTGGTTTAATAATTTCGGCTGTAAAGGTCATTGAGAAGCCATTGCAAATGGCCTTTTGAATGGGCCCAATAAACTAAATTATTTGTTATTATTTTTCTTCTACATGAGCAGTGATTTATTCATTTTCAATGATCTATATTTGCGGTTAATACTTTGCATTTAATTAGTGATTTGTAGCACAAGATGCAAAATGTATTTAATTAAATGATAAAAGAGCTTAAAACCTTGGGTGTTATGTTTAATTTTGAAGTTTTGTGTTATATATTTTAATGGCTACAAAAAAAATTGATTAAGTACTATAACAAATATTTATAAAATTATTTAAATGTTCAATCTAATTCGTAGAGATCTAAATAAAGAATTTACTTAATATTTCTAGCAATATTTACATGAAATAATTAATAACCTGCCAATATGGAACAATGGTTCTATCCAGGTCAGGCCTTAATCCATAAAATACAGAATACCAACAACAGCAAAAAAGGATCCTCTGGCACAACATAAATATCCTCGGAGCATAAAAAACCGAGCCGAGCAAGATGGGTCTATATATGTCCGCTCGCCTTCCGTCACAATGACATGGCAACTTGGCGAAACAAAGTGAGACGAAAAGTTTGCCCAAAAAAGACAAATGACCCTTAAAGTTGAAACTAACAGTGACTAAATGGAGACAAGAGCAAAAAATGTTTGTGTTTGTGACCAGGGTGGTAAAAATTCAAGGGAAGGGGATATGAACCGGGACTTGAATAGATGAAGGAGTGGTCGAAAACGAAAGCAGCTGAAGCAGCATGAAAATCTTTTAATTGCTGCCACCAGTAGCCAAGCAAGCGAAAGCCTTCCATTTGTCTTTTGGCCAACTGCTGACGTTGTTGGATCTGCGAGTAGTCCTTCCAGCAGAAAGAGACACCAGCTCCGATTAGGTTCAAAGGAGGAAAAAATACTAGGGGACTGGGGAAACAAAGCCTGGTCCGCGTGAAATTGCAAAACTGTTTCACCTGAATGCATGGGGCAATGTTACACAGCTGTCCTATCCTCTGAACACAACTGAGACAAGGCCTTGGGGCAATAAGACAGTGAAGGATGTACAGAGTCTTAACTGAGTGATGCAGCTATGTCAAGGAATTGGAAGAATATTTAGAAATTATATCATTTTTCTGAGCTTCCATCAAATTGTATGAAACAAAGGTTAGTCAAAATAAAATGTCTTATTAAAAAAACATAAACAGAAAACCCACAATTTCCATCAAAATTCATTTTGATAATTCTACAACAAGAATAAGTTATTATTTTCACTTCGTTTAATTTTTATTATATTATAAATCATATATTTCCACTTAAAGTCCTCCTTATTATTTTTGAAAACATAAATTTTTACTTTTTGCACCTTTTACATATTTTTTGTTTTCCAATTTTCTTTTATATTAAAAAACGTTTATTTTTACTTTGCCTAATATTTATTATATTAAAGTATATAAAAATATTCTGCATCCGATCAGAAATGGAAAAGTGTTAGTTGGCATAAAAATATCTGCCTTTTGTTTAAATCAACCAAATTTTACTTTAAATTTATCTCATTATAAAGTTTCATGGTCCAGAAATCCGTCGAATTGACTTGGCCTTCTTTCCTTTAGCTCACTTGTATATGTTTTTTCTCGAATTTTATTAGTATTTTCCCCCTTTTTGTTTTCATTGAATTATTTAATTGAATCATCCGAAAACACTTACGTAACGCTTTTTGCTTCCAGCTTTGGCTCCGAGAACTCCGCTCAAATGATATGCAAACAAGATTAAATGTCCCAAATCACTTTATCGTTTTGGGTTGAAAACACTCCATAGTTCAAGGAACACAGAGCGAAAAGGCTACTCGACCTAAGATGCCCCATCGACAGCCTTTAGCATTGGCCACAATAGAGAGAGCGAACGTCGAGTTCAATAAGTCCTTTGGCCCCCCGGAACAGAAAGCACCAATTTTCCAGCCACCTCCAACGCCATTGTGGCGGAGTATGAAAAACTAGGAAAGCAACGACGGCGACGGCGACGACGACAGAGGAAACAAACAAAACAGGGAAAAATACAAAAGTAGCAAGGGGAAAACAAGGGGAAAAAGCGAACAACGGCCGAGGAAAAACTTCAAACAATAGGCAGCCGTCAAAGTGAGCGATTGTTCGGAACGTGTCGGGGCATCAATAGAAAGCCCAAGTGGACACAGGACCCGGGGGCTAATTCCCCAAATGCTTGACAACTGCAGTCAGAAATGATCAGTGTTTAGAAATGGATGAAAATTAAGCTTATTTACAATTTATACAAAATATATTCAATTTGCAACCGTTCTTTCCAGTTTTAAATATATTTTAACTTAGTTTTTAAATACTTCATCTTCGAGGTAAATTGTTTTCCTAAAAAAAAGAGTTAGCAGGAAGTCCGAGAAAACTAAAACCAATTTGACTGTACAAAGATATGCGTTGGCCAATAGATTCCTTTATGCCATGGAAACAATTATTGTTTGCAGATATGGCCAGAAAGTTTCTTAAGATGTTGCCAGTTTTTTAACCCCATCAAAGGAAAGGAGCTTATGCAAACATTTTGCCCGGAATGAATGGCTATCTTTTCCATACAACAAGCTGCCAGCTGCCGGCTGATGGATGGGACTAAGGCTGAGGCTGAGCGTCTTAAGAAAATTGTAATTTTGATGTCAAACAGCGATTAAAAGCAACGAGATTACCTGATGCATATTGCATGAATGCATTTATTGTGTTTGCCCAGCGTCCCAACTCCTTCGTCCTGATTGTGTGTGTCCCTCGAGGTAAAAGGAGCAGATGCAGGTGCAGGAGGTGGAGGAGCGAGGGGACCAAATGCAGACATCGTTGAGCTCATTTGCACTTTGACGCGTCCTCAGCTCAGAATTCCATGACACGGCATCGTGTGCCAGGACGAAACTGCAGCGTCAGACTGGTGCAGGTCCTGGCACTGGTGCAGGTGCAGCTGACGGCAATGGCGATGTTAACGAGTCCACAAAACAGCACCAAAGAACACGGCATCCCCCCTTTTGGAGCCCGAACCCCGAAACCAATGAATCCAAGCCCCATCGTTTGGCCCCGCAAATCGATGCAAATAAGCAAAAGGCGGCGATATTGCCCAGTTTAGTCCTTGAGTCCTCAAAAGCCGATCACGCTTTGATGCTCTTTTTGAGGGTATGTTGGATTTTAATTGAAGTATGCCTTTCGTGTGAGAAAGGTTCGTCTTCTTAGCTCTCCCATATAATATAAAATGTTTTCTAGAAAAATTTAAGAATACAAATATAGTATTTATTAGAAACCTTTTTCTTTATGTAAGAGTATTTAACGCCCTACAAACCGGCATTTTTGTAGCCTTACCTCTATTTGGATGGTTTCCCTAGTTGCCGGTTGCTATTTCGATTTTTTTCTCTCTCCTTATTTTGACTCGTGTTGTCGGTTAGTGAAAAGTTCAACCGCAATGTTCAAAATAGCAGCGTAACAGGAGGGGAAAATCTGTTAAAATTTCAGCAGTGAGAAAGCGTTGCCAACCGCGATGGCAATAGGCGCTTAAAAAAAGCTAATGGAACATATGGCTGCCAGGGCAGGGGCCAAGCGGATCTTAACCCACTCAGACCCCCCCGACCAAGCACCGGCACTCATCCCTACCGAAAAAATGAGGGGAGTTTTAGTTGCCCCAGACATCCCGACATGTGCCATGCACCAGGAGAAATTAAATAGCCTTTGCTTATTCAATTCTATATGCAATTTATTACTTGATTATTTTATTGATTTATGGGTAACTTAATAAGACCATTTTATTTAAAAATTAGTCAACATTGCGTATGAGTGATGTGCCCTATTGAATAATATCACTCATACGCAGTGGAGATTCCTTTTATATTTTCCTTTTTTAACAAAATTCATATTCTATTTTTTAACAAAAATTATTTTATTTTTTCCGTAGAAGCTTATTATTTTCTAACAGTGCACCTCTTCACGTACAATTTCCGGCTGAACACATTTTGTGGTCGGGCGCAAATGCATTTATATTTGAGCAGCGGCAGCAGCAGCAGCAACAACAACAGGACACAGTGAAAGGACGATGGGTAAAAGAAGGCTGGGAATTTGGTGGTGGGAGTAAGGGAATTGGAATCTAGGGAGAAAGCAGGAAGAAGGGACGGTCGGGCTTGGAAATGGGCGGAAAAAAGTGAAGTTACCATCGGCGACGCTTTGGAAAGCTTAAGCCATTTCATTTTTGGTTCGTTGGCGCTTGTAGCATTTACTATTTTGCACTATTTTTATGACTCACAACGGGGGCAGCAAAATGGTTAAGGCGGTGGAGATCCGGCAGCTGAGGAGGCTGGAGCAACTTGGAGCAGCCGCTCGACCAGCCACGGGGCACTCATATTTCTTGGAACTCATACAAAACACTCACAAAAACTAATAGAGAAGCCAGCCCGAGAGCCAAGCTAAATAAACATGACCAAGCCGGAGAGCAAATACAAAAAGAAAACTCGATCAATATATACGGTGGTGGTGGTATTATATGAATGCATTTTTTGTTTGCTATCCAGGGATTGCCTTTTTGTAATTATTTCAGACGAGAGTTATAGCTTGGCAACTACTAGCCGGGAATAATCTTTATTGCTGTGTCAACAAATGTGAGAGTTAATAGATAGAGTCCGCTTCTCTCTATTCCTTAATAAATTAAACAATTTAATAAAACTAGTACCCAATCAAAGAATTTTTGTCAAAGCAATTCTGGAATATTAGCTGCTTTTGCAAATTTTTAATTAACATCACTATATAAAACCCTAGTACGGGAAATCGAACTCCCTTACAACTTTAGAAATACTTCATTAATTTCTTCTTCAAGAAATTTCTATAGAAAAACGGATGTAGTTCTTCACCCAACCCCACCCACTGTTCATTATTCATCTGGAATATTCCCATAATTCTCCATCCACCAGTTCCCCTTGATTGTTCAGAGACTCCTGGAATCCCCGTACATATCGAACATAAAGCCCAGAAACAATGCAAATGCCTTTAGTTCGATTGGCTTATCATAGGAAAATCTACTGCCAAGGCTAGGGGACGGCAAGATGAAGCGGAGTTCCAAGTTCATTTGCAATTTATTAAACGCAGCTATAAACAAATCGAAAGCGAAATGCTCGCCATGGCCCCCCAATGACCGCATTTATGTCGATTTAAGCCATATCGCCTGGCTGGCTGGACCGAGCCCATAAATGAGGAACAAGGAGCGAGGGGCGTGGAGCGGGCAGCAGGAAATATAGAGAGTCACTAAGTCAGTCGGCGCTGGGCTTATGTCTCTCCATCTCTCCGTCTCTCCGTCCGGCAATGGAATTGAGGCACGGCGTATTTTGTGGACTGCAGACACGCACCAGCCTATGGAACATGCACGGGGGCCTGATGGCAGGGGAGCAGATTGCACATAAATAGCTACCAGAAGTCAGCCGAAGTTACACTGAGGGGAGTTTTAGTTGTATTTTAAAGTTGTTTATAGGAAATTTAATGTATTAAATTATTAAAAAATATAGTAAAATATTTAATGTTCATAACATTTTAAAAACTTTATTTTAAAGTATATATAGAAGGAGAAATAGCTTTAAAAACATGAATCCCGACCAAAGAAGCCCCGTTTCAAATGTATAGCATTCTTTTCAGCGCCGCTTATTGCAACTTCTGCTTGGAAATTTTAAAATGTCTCTTGTGGCCATAATATATATCCAATCGAGTTGAAGTTTAATATCTAGCTAGTTATATCTTTACAAATACTTTTTTTTGTATTACTATTAATTAATTTTGTGCTTCGAAATACGTATGAATAAGTGATTTTTCCCAGTGCGTCCACGGAAACTAAGCTAATTTACTTTCATATGAACCCAACCGGACCCACAGCGGAGGGGTCGCTTATTTAAGGGGGCGTGGCAGATGCGAGCCGACCCAAAACCAAACCGAGGCGGGCCGAAGCGGGGTGGGACGAGGCGAACTGAATGCAATGAGCATCTACATAACGCCCAGGAGTGATTTTCTGTGTCATTTGGTTGTAATCGTGTCTGTTGTTTGTTACTTATTAGCATGTGAGTGTGTGTGCCGGTGCTTCAGTGTGCGTAAGTGTGTGTGTGTTTGTGGCATATTGCATGTTCTATGCCATATTGCGCCATTTGCATGGATGAGAGTGTCTCTATCGCAGAGAGAGAGAGAGAGAAGTGTGCTTGTATGCCACTGCATGCATGTGCGTTTGCAGTTTGACTTGTCTTAATGGTCATGTTAAACAAATGTTTATCAGGCCATGCAGCTGCTGTGGTACCATCCTTTGTCCTGGTCTTAACCCACTAAAGTACTAAAGCCCACACCTTCCACCAGTCAAGGCCATTAGTCAAATCGTTGGTGGTGGTTGTTGTTGCTACTGCTGCTCCCTTCTGCAACACGAGGCCCAGCAGCAGCGGCAGGAACAAGCAACACATGAAATATGCATAAATGCACTAAGAAATATCTAAGGTTAAGGTTAAAGCTAAGTGTTTTGGCCAAAATGGCAAGCTGACAAATTTCATATGCAAACATCCCATGGCCAGCAGCAGTACAAGTCGTACTTGTTGTCGGACACAAGGAGGGGTTAACTTATGGCAGCGATCTCTCTCACCAAACAACTAACCGGATTTGGTTATTAAATTATTATGATTATTATACTTCCCCACATCTGGGACTGACTTCAACGCTTTAATTGGCTTTCCTACTGTTATTAGGGTTTATCAAAATGCAGCTTCTGAAAGCTAATTGAAAATTATGAATTTCAGTTTTATTGCCCACAATTTGTTTAAAGTTCAAATAGTTTCATAGTTTATATAATAATATATCAGCCGCAGAAAGCCAAAATTGCTGCAAAATTGGGAAAGTTTTGTTGAAAGTTTAAATTATACTTAATGAATCCCATGAAATTTTAAATAAAACCATCCAATTGGCTGCTGTTTCTGTGTTAAATACCGCAGTTTCTGTTTGAAATTCAGCATTTCGATTAAATCTTGTTCACTTAACTCCCGACTGGCCGTTCAAGTTATTCAACAGCCGCAAGCACGCTCTGAATTAACATGCACGTTTGTTGATTTTAATATAAACATTTATTAACGCTCTTGCAGTTCGGCAGGCCGAAGGATGAGCACATATCATAACCATTGCCAGGGGCTTCTTTCTGTTCACCAGACAGCTGCTGCTGCTGGCCATTTCAAGTACTATTTGCACTAAAAATCCGCACTTTTTTCAATCAATTTTCATGTTAAGCGAAAAACTGTAGTTTTTACTTTAAAAGCAATTAAATTGAAAATCGCCAGGGGCAAAACAAATAACACCTTTTATAATAGGTACTCGAAGAGATAAAGGGTAAAAAATACATTCGGTGTGGCTATGGGCTTGAAAAGTGTGTCTGCAAAATATGCAATATATTTAAGAAAATAAATAAATAAAGTTAGCTGACATATGTATGTAAAGATACTTTTAAACTCATACCACAGAGAAATAGCTTTGCAATCAATTAAAAATTGTGTTCAAATGAACCCTACAAAAGGATACACTTTCAATTTACGAATTTATTGCATACTTTTAAACACATTTTTAATTAAATTAAACTCCACAACGATACCAGCTTGTACATAAATGAAAAAACCAGCAAAATGGTAAATATTCACGCTGGCTAAGCTGACAGAAAGCAACTGGTGGCAAATGACTTTCTAGTTTTCCGTGCCATTTCCTCCTTTTCGCATACTTAAGAGCAGAAATCAAACTCAATGCGCTTGTCAAATAAATATAACACACACACACACTCACGAACTTTCAACGTTCGCTTAGTCACACACATACAAGCACTCGCTCTCACACACACACTTACTCGAAAACGGAAGCTAAATGCTATAAAAGCGCACTCCCACTTCCGCTTCCTCCTGCTCCAACCCGCTCCTTGCCACTGTTTGCGCTACGTTTTCAGTTGAAAGGCAAAATTAACAATATGCAAAATTCATGTTAAAATATCGGAAAAATATATATTTCTTTTCTGCGCGCAAGCAAGCAATCCCTTTTTCCTTTTCCCACCCCTCACACCACTTGGCCCTCCTCCAGCTTTTTTCCTGCAGCCCTTGCGCTCTTTTCGTTTGGGTTGGCAGCAGAAATAAAACAGCAAAAAAAAAGAGAAGGGGGAAAAATCGAAATAACCGGGAAACGGGAAGTATGGATAATGGGGCGAGATCGAATGCCAAATATCCTTGAACGGGTCGATTGCCTTTTCTGGTCTTGGAAAGCTGGTTCTTTGGTTATTTGAATTTTATTAAAAGTTATTATAGAAAATACTGAATTATTTGATTCGATTTAGATTTGTTCATCTTTTTAACACTCAACTTAAAAGAGATACAGTTCTGACAGACTACTAATTTAATTTAAAATATAAAATTCATATTTAAAGAAATCAGTTTGAATATTCAAGGTGTGTGTTTTCTTGTATTTCTTTATTGGAAAATTACATCATTCCTCAGACTTCCAACTAACTTGAATACCATATCTCATATTATATTTAAAAGAGATCAGTAACAAAATATAAAATCTAACGTTTTGCTATTTATAACTCATATAATGAGCCAATAATGAAAATTAAGACAATCACATGCATCTTCCCGGTAACGAATAAATCCATAAATTCCGTAAAGAGTTTGGACATCCGCTTACAGGGTATTCAGCAGAAAACAAGCATTAAAGGGTTGTATGGGTGTGTTGTTGTTGTTGTTGTGGTTTTTTTTTTCTGGGTGAGGGAATGAGTACGTTCGAGCGGTTTTCATATGCTCGATGCCAAGCAATAAAAATGTAACTCCTGTTGTTGCTGCTGCCGCGCTGCCATTGAACGAATGAATGTATGAATGAATGAATGAATGAATGAGCGAAAGCGTCGACCCGTCGACGACTCAACTTCCCCGAGATGCGAAATCGAATCGAATCTCGAAATACTTTTGGCCCCAGCAAAGTGAACGCCAATATATGTACCCATATTACGTATACGTATTACGTATACGTATATATTCATGGCGGGAGCCGGGATCCCGGGGGTGATGAGGATTTGAGTGTGTGCATATAAAAATACAGTTATCTGTTCTATTTGCGCATTTATAAATATTTGCTTGCCTCAGTTCTCGACATGCACATTAAACCAAAGGCAGCAAACCGAAGTGAACCCACTCCTTCACCATCTACAGACTCCTTTTTCGTCTGAGTTATTGAATAGGGCTTCTGCCGAATAAGAGAAAGAGGGAGAGAAAGAGAAAAGAAGGGGTTGCCGACCTTTTGGCCCCCGTAACCAATCCAATCCCCATTACACTCAGCCCGCTGGGATGCCGCTGACACCCAGAAGAAAAGCGGAACCTTTCCCCACTGCTCTTTTGTGTTCGGCTCCGGTCTTTATTTGAATTGTTTGGGCATAAGTATGTCAAATTTCAAACCATTTACTGGCTCCTCCGGCCAGTGCATAAAACGGAAGACCGGGGCAAAAAAAAAACAGAAGAAAAGAGAGTTGGCACAAAGGAACACAGCACAGAAAAAAAAGTATTGGGAGCTGATGGTTTTAAAGCGTCTTTGGGGGTTTCATGTCGGACGGCCAAGGTCAGGCTTGGCCTTCCGTGTGTGCATGTGGCAGTCGCAAAATTTAATAAATATTATATTTATGAAGAGATTATTTGGCAGGGCGAGATATTGTAATAAAATGGGTGTATTTTAAATATTCAAAAGGGTCGGTCATCACATTTCACATATGCACGCTCTGGCAGTCGTTAAAAGTAATTTAAATTACATATTTAATAATCGCATTAAGTTGATTTTAATTGGGATGAGGGAAGGGTGCAGATATTAACATATAAAAGGGATTCTCTGACAACAGTTAATAAAATAATATAAAATATATTAATTTAAATAAATTGTAACCAGTTAAGACAAACAAAATCCAAAGGTCATTTTAAACTAGGAAGGTAAGCATACATTTATCTATACTTTAAAACCCAATACATAATTGGCTATAATTTTCATAAGGAGCAACATTTCGAACTAATATCTTAATTAGGAAATAATTATGATTTTGATTTATTATGATTATATTATGATTTGTAGACAAAAGGCCTAACTACTAAAGAAAAGTATCAAATATCACTGTCCATGTTTCCATGGAAATTTAATAGTTTTAAAGCTGTCAAAAATCTCTCTGCAATGGCCCTCGAAATGCGAACATTTAAACAAACTTTACAGTGACATCTCTGACCTGCCTTAAAGCCTTGAAACGCAGTGTTGTAGCTCTCCAGGGCATAGTTTGTTGGAAAATAAAATACAACAAAAATTCTCCACTCACTCTCGCTACGTTTATTGGAAAAAATCAAATTAACTTACTCTGCATATACATGAAAAGTTAGAAAAGTTGAGAAACTATCTTTGGCACACACTACACCCCCTCGCTACCCCACCTCAAGGTCATCTGGCATCTGCCAGAGCGTTAAGAGTACGCAATGGCAGGGAATGGAACAAAAAAATACAAAAAGCATGGAAAAAGTAAGGAAAATTTCATTTTCAAATTGCACCCCAGTGACACATTTAGCCGAACTCCTAACCTTTCACTTGCCACCGAACCATACCCCCATCATGCACTCCCCACCCACCGAACTCTGCCCAGCCAGTGGAGACGCTCCCAAGACAATCGAAAAACTTTCAGCCGAGTTTTCCGCTTTCCCGTTCCCAATTCGAGGAGTTTTTCATTGTTTTTCTTACGACTCATTTCACGTTTTAATTTCTAGGCAGCGCCGACTTTCTGCGTCATTTGACACCGACGACAAAAATTTGTCGAGCAGTTGGACAGGATGAAGTGGATGAGTGCACTGGGAGAAATGCACAAGTGATGGGGAGGGATTATTTAGATAATTGGGGAATTGTTTATTACTGGTTTACATAGGTTTATTTTGTGGAATTATGGGATATTTTACACTTCGAATAAAATTTCTGTATAGGAATAGATAAAAATTTGCCAATATTAGCTACAATTTCTCTGCCTGCATGAGAGATTTTAAATATTTGTCCTTGCTGGTTGGTACTCGCACTAAAAATCCAAATTGCTTGCCTCACTAAGAGTTCAATTACGAGCAGAGCTCGTGGAGGATAATGATAAAGTGGGATGATGATTAGGATGATGGGGCCCCAGATGATGATGGCCCACATTGATAGCAGCTGCGATTGATGAGTGGGCGTGGGTGGTAGCCAGAAATGATCTAGGAGGTCTAGGTCCCGACGAGTCCGAGCAATTGGTTTAAATTTTATTTATGAGCTGCCATCAAATCAGCATAAGTAGGTTAAACGCAAATGTCAATCGTAAATTCGCTGACTTCCAGCCACGCCCCCCACTCAGCCGCCTGGCAGCGGCCGGCAGCCTTCCGTACCCGTAAAGCGGCCAAATAAATTAAATTGTCGCCCTGTCGCCGCAGCTGAGCTGAAATGCTAACCAAAGTACGTGCCACCATCGATGTGCAGCATCTCCATCAGGGAACCGGAGCTGACACACCCCCCCTCCTCCCAGCTCGCGCCCCCGGAATGCGGGCAGAAAAAAAAGTGTTCCGCAATATTTCATAAAGTGGAGATGGACGGAACAGAAAGAGGGTCCGGGAGCAGCTTTATAGAATTAGCTAATGCTGACATAGATACCCAGCAACGGAACCTAATCCCGGGCCATCGTTTGTTTAGCCTAAATAAGGGAAAACCACGCCGATTGTGACCAAGAAGTGGAGTTTTTTGAGCCCGGAAAGTCAGGAGAAGGTGAGTGGAATGGAGGCGGAGTCAGGATAAGTGCCTACCAAGTCCAGCTGAACACGCTAATTGGCGTTTATTTAAGTCTAGGCCAAAGTAACACAAATTCTATTATTTTTTCCCCATAATTGAATTTGATGGAATGTTACAAGGGGAAAAAATATGAAAAGAATTTTAAATACGATTTGTATGCAAAAAAAAACAACGTTTTTACAGTGCTGAATTAGTAGTAGCAATCATTACAGTTCTCATAAATAAACACTTAATGCAATTAGTAAACAATAACAGGATTTTTTCAAAACCTTATTTAATCGGATTACTGGTATTTTTATGTTGATTTGTTTCCTTTTAAAGGCAGTTCAATTTTGTAGGGTACAGTAATAATTTAAATGCTTATAATCATAGGGAACAAACTGAAAATCTTACAACATAAATTTATATAATTGAAGGGAAATTGTTAACTTCAATTAAAAGAAAACCATCTGACAACCAGCACAAATAGCCATCACGTTAAACCTGGCAGGATAGAAACCCCAGACCTGGTTAAAACCCACTCCCAGCCGGAAAAACTTCACTTGAGCACCACTGTTGTATAAAACAAAGGCGCAGAGATATCAGATGTGCTAAACATTTTGCTACAATGCAGTGTGTTCACATTAAAGCGAAGCCTTTCATCCGGTTCTCGGTTGGGAAATCTCTCCGATGGAATCTCCATGGTAACCACAGGCGTAGAGAAAGAGGGGCAATAGGTTCTTTAGATTCTATGGATTGATACAATTTTATAGCATTTTTTATTAGCTAATCTGGTACAACCAAAATATTTTACGTCAGCCATGAAAATATAAAATAAAATCCAAGCTCAAATACTTTTAAATTAAAATTGAATAAAATGAAATATAAATAAATAAGACTACATGGCTTATATATAAAACATAATTTGTTTATATTATTTCCGTCTTAAATTAAATCTACATTAGTCCCCCTCCTGGTCACGTCCTTGCTGGCAACACCACATACGCTGAGGGACACGTGTTCATCTAAATCTTTCAGTTAAAACTCAAGCATTTCTCACTAATGATGAGGGTGCCCCCCACATCATCATCCACACCACACAGTTCTCAGCAGCAGAAACCCCCAGCTCTCCATCATTGCCACTGCCTTTCTGGCCACTGTCTCCACACTTGTCCTTAGCCTGGTTAAACCTGTTAACGTTAACTTTTGCTTCATTCCGGCATGTTCCACACCTCCTGCGATCCTCGAAGCAACCCAGCAGCAACTGGGGACAAATTGATGGAGCCTCCTTTGGGGGCTCCCTCGGCTCAGTCGTGCGCACTTGACCACACATTGGCGCATTGTCACGCGCCGGGCTCCCGCTCGGTCTGCCTCTCCCCACCACCGGCCCCTCTGTCACATGTGAGTGACCCACCAGCATATTCATCAATAGAGTAGCAAATGCTTCAAGCTACGGACCTCCTTCTGTTTCCGCTCGCTTCTTTTGGGTTAACAAAAAAAATCTGTTAAAATAAATCACAACAATTTGTACATTTTCGCCTCGTTGGAGACTGGCTAGCATGCGGGGCGTTATCAGGGGCTTCCGAGGGGTTTCCGAGGGGTTAGTTTCCCACAGCCGTGAAGATGATGGCAAAGGCGACACATGGCAGCCAGCAGGAAAGGAATCCCTGAGTTCGGAGAGGACAATGTATTCGCTTGGCTTGATTTTTTGGGCGATTAAGCTGTCATTTGGCTGCGGGTGGATGTTGCCTTTGTTTAGGGACAGAGGCGGTATGGGTTTTGGTCTAAAAATTCAGAGATAAATAAACAGTTTTAAATTTTATTTTAAAAAGTTTTTGAGATATGTTATTAAGAGAAAATAAATTAAGAGAATTGAGGAAAAAGAGGAGTATTAATAAATACTTAATGACGAACTTGAGTTTTAATTGTATTACTTTTAATTGATAATTCTTTTTTCAAGAATGATGAAAAGTATCCCTAGAAAATCTTCTAATCTTCTGTTTAAACTTTATTTTTACCATTTTAGTTAACACCTCCCCGAATTCCACACCCCTGCCTGCCCTGACCTCAGTTATCTGTCCTTTGGCCAAGGCTGCGTGGGCGTTGTCCTGCCCCACTTATGACAGCTTTGATTGCAGTCAATTTATTAGCAGCTTGCCGCCAAACGAAAAATCTGTTTGCCAAAGGTGAGCCAAGTACGAAGGATGGTTATGGTGCGACTGTGTGTGTTGTACAAATGTCAGTCATAATTGCTTAATCCCGCTTTTTTAATTAGCTGCCACCTGTGGCCGCCGCAACCGAAAGCAAACAAAGCAGAACAAACCAAAACCAAAAACCAAACGAAGCCAAGCGGGCAAACAAAACAAAAAATTTACACAAAAAAAGGAATATCTCTCACGCAAAAAAGCTGTGAATGTTTGCCGGGATATGCTTAAAACCCTATTACCATGGTAATCCCTTTGACAAATGAATTTTAACATGCTCACACACACACAGCCACGTGCACGGGGAAAAGGCCGCGATCTAAATTCAAGAGTGGAATTACATCTAGCTTGTATTTTGAAAGAAAAGCATTAAAAATGGGGGCAAAATAATAAGATCTATGAAATAATAATACAACTTAAAAAAAATTAAGAACAACCTAAAAACCAAAATCCAACTTAAGACTCTTTCTAAAAGCATGGCTCAACTTATAAGTTCCATAAACTTATTTCACCTACATTGCTATACTTATAATAGGCACTTTTTTAAAGTGTACTCACACGGGAACACACAGTCAATGCTCGCACCACCTAGACAGCTAGCTGTCACTGGGCATAGAATGAGAAATAGACGCACACCGCCATGGACAGGGAAGGAGGCGCGAAAAAGTATGCTATAAAACCCGTATGCTCGCTGTCACCTCTTTGAGGGAGCAGCATATAAGTGTGTGTCTGTGAGCGCCCATTTCCATGTGTCTTGCACCATAGACAGGACATGAAAAGCGAATGAAACCATCTGGGAGTTGGCGGCCAACAGTGATTCGGTTTTTGGATAATTTGCGGTTTTCCCCTGGCCAGCCATCGCTTTTGCCGAAAAGGATTTTCGGGAAATCGTTTTTAAACCCGATTTTGTCGTGATTTTAACTTTAAAATTTGCCATTTTTTGTGGTTTTATTTGTTTTCAATTGCCAGAAAATGGGATTTAGTCTGCTAATTGAAATATTTGTGAAAATCTAATGCTTCACTTGATTTCAACACAAAACTTATTTTAAAGACAGTGAAACAATCCCTCTTCTACCTAAAACTACACATTTAACCAAAGAAAAAATATATTTTACGCTCTATTCATTAAAATGTCTAAGTTTTATGTGTGTGAAAATATATTTTAATAGCAACTGACATGTGAAATGAAAGCTTTAATTATTCCTTTACTAAAAACTTCTTCCAAAAAATGTTTGCAATAAGCTTGCTCCAGTGAAAGTCACGAACTTTCACTTGCTTAACTTTCTCACACTTTGCAGAAGCACTCTCTTTCCCCCTTCACACTTTTCGTTTGCAAAAATAAATATTTTAAAAATATTCATATACGAAAAAATATATATATATTTTTTGTAAGTAACATTTTGCTGCAGCAAGCGACTGGAGAGCCATTGAAATGAAGGCGCCGCATGACATCCACCGAGGAGCTTTTGGCACATCCGAAATAGCTCCTTTGATGCGTGAACCGATGGAGCTGCCCCCCAGGAACCGGAGCAGGGTCCTCGAAATATATTTATATTTTTGCTTAGTTGCCTGGCACGCACAATCCCGCAGCGGCCATAGAAGAAGATTCCACGGCCCCGGGAACAGCACAGCTTCTGGATCTTGGATCTCTGCACAGTGGACCAGGGAATCAATGTACAAATATCCAAAAGCTGTTCGAATATTCTAGAATATTTTATGAATTTGCAAAAATATATATCTGTCAATATTGATATAACCAATTATTTGAAATACCTATTGATATAGATCTTAAAATCCTTTAATTGAAACTTATTTGCTTTCAATAAAAATCCAATCACCTATTTACTTATACATTTTGCTAAAATGTATCCACCGTATTCCCAATATAAAGGACCTCCTATTCCTGCTGCTACTGCACGGCGGGTGGCCAATTTTTGTGTAGCAACTTGCCGCCATACATCAAAAATCTTTCACTCACTTTCGGCTGGCACTGATGCGCGGGCAATAAAATATTCATTTGGCTCCTTTTCTCTGGCTGGGGCGATGCAACTTTCAAAGGAGTTCGAGAACGGGGCGGTCCCGGGACCCGCCACGCCCACCCCATTCATGTCCTGGCATCGGGGATTGACACTCCAGCGGCACCCCTCATAAAAAATTTAATTTCCAAACAGTGAAAGAACACAAGAATAAAATGTATGCATTGGCGGGAGAAAGGTTGTGTGTTGGAAAATAAGAAAAACATTTGAAAATTTCAAATTGAATTTGCCGCACGCTTGAAGTTTTGCGTTTGCCACCAGATTTCCTGCTCCCGCCTTCCCGCCAGAGTGGAATGTGTATGCAAAAGGCGTTGCCAAGATTACCAAGTGAAAGACCGACCAGCCGGCACACATAAAAGCCGGCGGAATGAGCGGGAATGAGGGGTTTTGAAACATGGCCAAAAGTGTAAGTGACATGAAAGCGAGCACACAAAGCGCGCACACAAAACCTTTAATAACTTTACGCTTTTTGTTTTCAAGTGCACTCCACAGCGGCCACGCCCCCCTCTCAAAAAAAAAGGCGCCCACTAAAAGGGAAAACAAAAGGCCTTGCAACTTCCCCTTTGAAGTTAGAAAGCCTTTGGTTTTTGTATTTTGTAGCTGGAACTGCTAAAACCAAACTGAAGCTTAGATTTTACAGGGGGAATTAATGCTGATATCTGATTATCCATTATTTTTTTATTCAAAAATTTAATTTCCAATCAACCTTTAAATAAACTTAAAAATTTACTCATTTCTTATGCTTAAATCATTTAAAGCTTTTGCCCAAAGACAGGTTTCACTTCTCGACCTTATTTGGCTCGAAACATCTAAGCCACAATTTACACATGTTCTCCAAAAACAATGTCCACATAATTTTTTTTACAATACACGGTATATTTTATTATAAATATTTTTATGAACCCAACCTTTCGTTTTAAAAGTTTCCAAGTTTTTAAATTATTTAAAGTCCGTTGTCTTGTAAGCAACTTCACTTACCATTTCGCTGTACACTCTTTTCTATAGCACGTCTTATTTTTCATATAGTATATATTTTTTTACAATTTTCTTGTGGCCTGGCCCTTACCTACTTCCCAAACCATTCAATTTGTAATTTATGACCTGTTTATTGTCAATAAATGCAGCCTCCAAGCAACCATTTTGTGTGCGCGCCTAAATAAAGACAAATGGAATGCTCATTTTCGGTGGGTGGCGCCCAGCAAATATCTTAAATAAATACATATAAATATATATATATATCTGTAGGTGGATGGGTAATAAGTGGCTGGAAATTGTCTCCAAAACAGTTTGGACTGCTTTTCGGGGGCTTATAAATATAATTTATGGCCACGTCCAGTGCCACATTAGTCAGGCAAAATTTGAGGCTAAAGCTTAAAGTTGTCAAAGGCGAGAACGAAAAGTTTGAAGGATTTCTCTGAGATGACAACACTATGGCTTATGGTGTTTAGTTCTTTATAATCACTAGCATCGAATGCCGTTGTGAAATTTCTACATTTGTAGGGTTTATTGAGTACTAGAAAATCAACAATCAATATATGAATTTTAAAATTAATAATGGGAAATAGTAAGTCATGTGCAACCAAAAGAAAATCGCTATAAGCGGACACATTAATTTTAATTTTAGCATTTACCATTTATTTTTTAATTATGAATTGTGTTTATATCAAGAAAATAATAAAAAAAAATGCAGGCTTTTTTGGTGAACTGTATTAATTGGAATAATAAATAAATATAATTAAAAAGTGAAGTATTCTTGAAAGCTTCATAAATTTGTTCCAGGAAATAGCAACTTGAAAAATTCCTTTGCAACTGGAAGCTACCTTTTAACTAAAAACTATTACGTTCTAATTTATTATCCAAACCTTTTAATAGTTTGTTATTAGATTTGCATTTACTTAAATTTATTTTTGGCACAAAAATACAAATGTTTTCTTTTCACCGCGACTGCGTGAGAAACTTACTTACTTAGAAAAGGAAAACTAATGTAGGCTTTTCCTGCAAAGCTTTATAATCTGGGCACAAACCAGTGCATTTTCTGCCCAAGAAAATGTACCTGTGGTAAAAAGCTCCGAATCTCATGAAGGAAATTCTATTTAGTTTACGCAAAAATTACTAAATGTAACAACCATTTTGTATTCAAATATTAAGTAAAAATTATAAATATATGGTTGGGAAATTAAAAAATATAAGACTTTATTCAGGGCTCAAAGAAAATAAGGTGCAGTTTTCTAATGTAAAATGACTTCTCGACCTGAAAGCGAGGCATTGAAGGGTTTAAAGTAAGGGTTACCTTTAACAATCCATTAAAAAATGCAAAGTTTGAAGACATTTCCCAAAATATATCGCTAAAAATTAAAAACACATTAAAGTTTCAGTGTTATTTTAATTGGGGCTCACTTGTATTCCCATTGTTCATTAGTTTTATTTAAGTATACATTTTACAAAAGTTTCAATAAAATATATTGATTTAACTACGCTGACCACTTTAACTTACTGATCACATCAGTTGAAGGCAAAAAATTCTTGAGTGAGTTTTCATTGTTCTCTGTTTTTGTTTAGGTTAATTTAAGTACATAAATATGTGGCATACATCAGAGTTTTGTATCCTCTTTGACACCTGCTTACATCGGTTTTGTTTTTGTTTGCATAGAAAACTAAGTACAATAGACATTAGAAAAATACACTTGACTATGTAAATTCACATACATATTAAAAACGAAAATAGAGTAACCCGACGAAGGCGCGACTGGCTTGAATATTTCCGCTTAGCCTAATGAACATTTATCTGGTATTTGCTAATTTCTGGGATTTAGTCATCTGGTAATTATTGTTTGTTTTGCTTTGTAGTTGATGCTTGTTCTAGCCATGAGGTAGAGCATTTTTTTTTACGACCGCCAGTGGCTTAAAGCTACCATTCAAGGTTCTATATTCCTAGGGTTGTTTGTATTGTTTTGTTTGTTATTTGGGGACACACACACTTCCATTTGAGTTTCGTGGAGTTTCAAGTTTGACATTCGTGGATCTTAAACTAGGTTGGCATCCTTGGCCATGCTATAGAAGGCCGACTTGGGATTGTCCAGTAGCTCCGTGGGCGAAGCAAACTCTGTGATCTGCCCCTTGTCCAGGACGATCACCTTGTCCGAGTCCAAGATAGTGTTCAAGCGATGGGCAATAGTCAGGACGGTGCAGTCCCTGAATTCCGTGCGGATGGTTTTCTACATTAAAGATATAAATAATTAGTTTATGATGTTAAAAATAAGTATTAAAGGATACGCACCTGAATCAAATCATCTGTTTCCAGATCCACAGCGGCGGTGGCCTCATCCAGCACCAGCACCTTGGTCTTACGGAGCAGAGCACGAGCCAGGCAAACCAATTGACGCTGACCCACCGACAGATTCTCACCGCCCTCGGCAATCTCGTGGTTCAGGCCAGCGGCCAAGCTTTTAACAAAGGACTTTAGATGGGACAGTTCCAGGGCCTTCCAGATCTCGTCATCGGTCTTGATTTCGAAGGGATCTAGGTTGATACGCAAAGAGCCAGAGAAGAGGACAGGGTCCTGCGGGATAATGGTGAGGCGGGAGCGGAGCATGTGCAGACCCATGGTGGCAATGTCCACGCCATCGATGGAGATACGGCCACCGGCAGCTTCAATGATTCTAAAGGAATAATACAAATATTAGGATATTTTACACAATATTTGCATAGTTTCTAATTTTCTTACCTGAACAAAGCCAGGGTGAGACTGGATTTACCGGCTCCCGTGCGTCCCACGATGCCCACCTTCTCGCCACCCCTTATGTTGAAGCTAACGCCGCGCAGCACCAGATCCAGGCCCTCGCGATACCGCACCTGGAAGTTCTGGAACTCGACACGTCCCTCCTCCGGCCAGTTCTTGGGCCTGCTCTTGTCCTGCTCCAGCTCCCAGGCAGCCTCCTGCTTGGTCTCACCATACTCCTTGATACGCTCCACGGACACAATGTTCGTCTCAATGTCTGAGGTCATGCGGACCAGCCAGTTGAGCGTTTGGGTCACCTGCAGGGCATAGCTCACCGACAGACCCACCAGACCGGGATTGGTTTGACCGCCAAGCACGGCAAACAGCGCGGCGAACAGGATGATCAGATTGCCCACCATCTCCAGACGAATGGCCAGCCAGCGGTTGGCAATCACGGACGGATATTTGCAAACCTGGTTCTTGTCCACCTTGGCATCGGATTCATCGATGAAGCTGGAGAGAAGAGAAGAGGATTTATAGTATAAAAAAAGTTAATAAAATCTTAAAGTAAAGTCTCACCGATTTCCCACGTTGTAAGCACGAATGGTCGAAGCTCCGGTGACGGTCTCACTGAAATGCGAGTAAATGGGGGATCGGGAGACGGATTCCAAACGCATCAGCTGCCGGGAGGTGGCCACATAGAAGCGCTGGGCAAAGTAGTACAGGAAGGCGATCGGCACGATCACGGCCAAGAAAATGGGCGTGGACATACTAATAACCACAATCGTAGCCAGAACCTAAGCAATAGCAATAAATCAATATTAATATATATAATACGCGGTGACTGAATCGATCTAAGGTGCGAGGATATGCGGGGGTTAATAGGAAAATCATGATGAACGGAAAATTGTAATGAATTGTTGCCTTTCTTTTTTATTTTTTGGATCGAACGCTGATGAGAGGAACATTAGGGGGGGTAGTATAAGGATAAAGGAGGAGTCATAAGGCGCCGCCAATTGGGGGAATGGTTACCAGGGTTAGTCATTGGATTAATGTCGCTTTGAGGGGGGTGCTGGTTACTTCCGATGCTTTGTGTACACTGTTTTGTAGCAATTTGAAGACAATTCCTAGAGTGCCTAGTGCAAGGGACAATTACCTCGTACGCACACCAAATGCAATCGTTAATGACTTGCGGCATTTTCTGGTCAACCGACTCGATGTCTTTCGAGAATCGGGACAACATGCGACCCACCGGCGTCGTATCGAACATGGACATGGGTGCCCTGAGCACGTTCTTGAGGAGCAGCGAGTGCAGCACTATGGCGGCATGCAAGCTGCCCAGAGCCGGAGCCAGGTCGGAAACGAATGACGAGATACCTGCGATTATGCAATTCGGTACGAATGGTGAATTAAATATCGATATCGATATCGGATTCTAAAGATCCAAATCGAAGGAAATAGGCGCTCGAGAAAGGGTTTTTCGAGTAGGAAAATCGTTTAAGAGGTTGCCCAGTCAAGTCCAAGGATTGTTTCAGAAATGACTTGCACTCATGGCTAAATATTTAGTTAATTAATTTTTTAAACTAAATTTACTTGGCAAGAAGCAGATTAATTAATTATATACTTAATTTTGAGTGGTAGCAGGCTCTCTTTCGATTTCCGTATATGAAAGGGAAGACAGACAGCCACAGGAAAAAGAATCTTATGTTATGGGATTAGAGTTGAACGAGACACAACATGCGCCCGCCCCGTAAAACCCTCAAAATATTTACAAGCTACTTTCCAGAAATGTGTGAGGAATGCCAAAGAGAAACCCTCAAATTGCTACGAGCTGGGAGTTTGTACAATGTGAAATTCGTATAACTGTGTTAGTTGAGATTAGTGTAAAGACAATTATTTGCTTTAATACTTTGCTTTGGTGGTTAGTCACAGCGCACGTACCCGAAACACTTGCGAGTTAAAGACGCGTATTAGTTCTGGCAGGACCAAATCCAACTTGTATATATCGTTGGCCAGACGATCGAGTATACGTGCCCGGGGTTGAATGTCGAAAAAGGATTGTGGGGCGCGCATAATGCGACTCAATAGGAAGATAAACATTTTCCGGGCCCCAATCAAGGCGCCTAGATATACTATAATCACACTGCCTATATAGGTGAGGACTGGGAATTTCAAAGGGAATATATTCTTTAAGTCGTGGACGGTAATCTTAAATAGATTTTGCAATTTAATTTAACTGGGACAGGAGTTAGGATACAAACTAAATTTAGCGGGTTAGTTAATGAGTTTTTGTGTACGATACAAAGGAAGACTTTTTACAAGAGCGAATCTCTGAAAAATTTTAAGGACCTAATGAACCTAAAAATATTTTATAAACAGATTTATTAATTTTTTCGATGAATTTTTTTGGTAGAATTAAAAAATATTTTCTATCACATGCCAACTAAATAAATACCAATTGCCTGATCACTTCTCAATTTCTCTTGCTATTGAAAAATAAGTGAACTAAACTAAAACAACTTCACTCAAAGTTCATCTACTTAAAAGATTACCTGAAAGGCTGTGCTCAAGACCATTCTTATATTAATCGGCATTACAAGGTCCAAACAGTTGATATCGTTCGAACAGCGATCCAAGAGGCGACCTTTGGGCGTGATATCGAAAAACTCAGAGGGGCAATGCATAATGTGGTTAAAGAGTCGATGGAACACTCTGGATGAGGCGTGTAGGGTGGCTGTGAAAAGGGCTATGGCGGCGCCGTAATTGCAAGTTCCTAACACGATTATTCAATGGGTTTATTAGAGAGAAAGGAGAAAGTTCGAATGAGATAAAGAGAGATATCGAATGTTAGAGATATATATTTATGGGAATGGGACAGAACTCTCTATAACGAAAGTTCTGCAGGTACAAACCGTAGTAACTCTTTAGAGGCTACAAATCATAAAAATTTGATCACAATAACAATGATAATAATAACAATAAAAGGGAGAGAATAATACTGAAAACAATTTTTGGTTTTGGGGAGATCAAATATGCAAATACCATAAAGATAAAGGTCATAAAGGAGTCCATGGTGGCGGGCAACTCTTCGTCGATAATGTCCATATCGCCGCTAAAACTGTTCAAGAGTCGCCCGATCGGCGTTATGTCGAAGAATCGGCAAACGGAGCCACGGATCACGATGCGCAGCAGATCGTTGTGGATGACCTTGGCCGCATGGAAGCCGCCCACGTAGACGATCACCACAGCGAAGTAGGCTAGCACACCTGGTGTGAATCGGAAAAGGGGGTGTAAGAGCGGAACACAGGTGTGCCGAAGGGCACTCGGTCAATATGTATGTGTGTGTGGGTGGGTGGGGGAAACGATATATGATGAGGCGATCTCCTATATTATCGTCTATCCAACGAGAAGCGTAATGGCAGCGCTCCCACTGATAACCAAAGTCTTAAAGTTAGGGGCTCCGAGACCAGTATATCGTCAGAGTGTTTTATGTTTTACCAAAGCCCCCTATTAGGATTGGGCTTAAACTAAAAATGGGTTTAGAGTTCCCCTTTCGGGCATTCGCACACACATAACTTGCACATCAAAATAAAAGGCGCTATGACTCTCTTATCCAATAAAAGTGTTCTTTTGATCCAAAAAATAAGAAAGGCAATAAATGGCTGAAGCTTGTGGGTAATGAAGGCTCAGTTTGAAGCTGGTAAAGATTTTTAGTTATGGTTTAAATTAAAGTTATGTTGATAAGTTTAGGTTAGTAAAATGGCTGATTAGGTGGTGTATATAAAGTGAATTTAATGTATTTTTAGAGATAAATAAAATGCTATATGGTTTTATTAGTTGCTAGATCTCAAGGTGAAAGGAATTGGGATTTTAGGGATAGGAATTTAGGATATTTGATGCATAAGGAAACCAGATTAAGGGTTTAAGGCTCAACTAGGAAGTGATTCAGATTAGGGTGCCTTGGGGGGGTGATTTAAACGGTGGTTAGTTACATAGAAGGGTTTCAGGGCAAGGCTTTAGGCAACTCCCAGTTCCATCAGCGGGCGGCAGGGATATACAAAAGGTTAAGACAAAATCTTTACCGCGAAACACGTGTTCAACAACTGAACAATTATCGAGGGCAGCACGCCGTCAACCGTGTCTATATCCTTTGAGTAGCGACTCAAAATTCGACCTATCGGCGTTGTATCAAACAGTTCCATGGGCCATCTGAGCCCTCTGTTCAGCAGCTTGTTGAATACATCTATGGAGCTGTGAAGGCATCCGAGGGCCAAGGCCAGACCCGACAAATACTTAGCCAAAACTGCATGGAATGTAAATGGGATTTTTAGGTTCTCTGAAGTTCACCATTGAGGAGATTTACAAATGAAACTAAGTTTCTAAAAAAACAAAAAAATCATGCCGCTAACTTTGTGTTGGTGTAAGCCCCCAAGAAAGGTTAGTGATCGTATATACATATATTTTTTACACAACATTGAACGTTGGAGTTAGTGCCAAATTGGATTACTATTAGATCTGCAAACGTGCAATATTTTAGCGGGGGACTACTCAAGGAAAGTTGTTTGTTTCGCGTTGGTTTACCAATTTGGGAAAGTAAGTATAGTCTGCAGTAGAAGAAATAGTTTAGTACAGTCGGCAGGAGTAGAAATATTTTAAAACAGTCTGCAATTTGCTAACATTTCCATAAAAATTCCCTCACGAACCCCTAAAGTTGCCTAACTTTTAAAGCCTTGTTCTGATATAAAAGAAGTATGTTTGAGATTCTGATTTTTTAAAGGTGCTTAAAAACAAATAGAGTGTAAGAATAAGTATACCATAGTTATAAGCCAGTCGAGATAATTAATAATTCATTCTGGTTGTAAAAATAAGCCAATCAACATTTTCTAATATTCTTGTTCTATTGTTGGAATCTTTCTACTGACTTATAGCTTTGACTTATAAATTTGCTGGTTTGGACAATTACCGCAAAGGCTTGACTGATCACCATGCGCCACAACATGGGCAGGACATTGTCTATGGTATCAACATCCTTGGCAAAACGATTGACCACGCGACCAATGGGCGTGGTATCAAACAGTTCCATGGGCCAGCGGAAAACGTAGTGCAGCAGAGTCTCGTGCAAGGTCTTGGAGCAGTAGATGCACCCAAGAGCCAGCGTGAGCGAACAAAGGAAATATGAGGTAACTGAAAATTCAATTATTTATTTTTTTTAAATTTATTTTGGGTTAGAAAAGCTACTAAACTAAAAGTAAGCGTGGACAAAACAGACTAAAAAACTTGCGCAACCTACTACCAATGTACTCAACTACCGATTGGTTTGTTTTGTAAAACCTTTAGTCTTTGACAGACACACTATTCTGTTACACTTCTAGTTAAACCTTCTATTTCATTCTAACCCTTCAAGTCTTGTTCTGGCTATGAGGCGGAAATATTATGGAAAATTACCGCAAAGGCTTGACTGATCACCACGCGCCACAACATTGGCAGGACATTGTCTATGGTATCAACATCCTTGGCAAAACGATTGACAACGCGACCAATGGGCGTGGTGTCGAAGAGCTCCATGGGCCAGCGGAAGACGTAGTAGAGAAGCGTCTCGTGGAGGATTTTGGAGCAGTAGATGCAGCCAAGAGCCAGCGAGAGGGAACAGATAAAGTACGAGAAAACTGGAAATTTAAAATAATACGTAAATATCTTCTTTTTCACATAATACGAGAGAAGCTATGGCGGGAAAGCGTGGACAACACAGGACCTACAACTTTGGTGACAAGAACAAGAAACCTACTCAGCCGGGGACTGGGATTCGATGGGAACTTTGGAAGGACTAAATGACTTTCTCTAGAATAATTACCACAAACAATTGCATAACGCCGAACCGCAAATTGAGAGGCAGGGTATTGTCAATAGTGTCGATGTCCTTGGAAAAGCGATTCACAATGCGGCCGAGAGGAGTGATATCGAACATTTCCATCGGCCAACGCATCGTGGCCAGAAGGAGGACGTTGTGCATATACCGAGCGCTGTAGACACAGCCCAGGGAAAGGATCAGGGTGGACAGATATCCGCCAAGAACTTTAAAAAGGAGCGAATATAGAAATGGACATTTAAATTATTGATCCGATACCGCCACAAAAACCTCTTGCCCCAGCGACGATGTATGTTTGTTCAGCCGGAATCTCATTTAAATATGTACAAAATATTTAAAATATTTAAAATTTTTCTGATATATTGATAAATAGAGCATTTAATAACCAATTAATCAATTTCTACTTTAGTAAAAACGAGATTCCGACTCAGCCATTATTTTCGATTAGTAAAAGAATTATTAGTGGATTTTTTTTTGGATGCAGAATGAACCAGGCCGTGATATATATATATATAGGATGAGCTAATTTGATTCCTTAGTGCCGTGCTTGGATTAATTTAGTTGATAGCATTTGCCATGGCATCTGCCCTTTCGATCCGAACCCAAATCAATTACCATGAATGCCTGGCCCAAGACTACACGGATGTTGAATGGCAGGACATTATCTATTGTATCGATATCTTTCGAAAACCGATTGACAATACGTCCCAGCGGTGTTGTGTCGAAGAGTTCCATTGGCCAGCGGAGATTGAAGTACAGGAGTGTCGTATGTAACACCCGTGAGCACTCGAGACAACCCAATGAGATGGCGAGGGATGAGAAGAAGTTCGTGGCGACTAAAATTTTCATAATCGATTGTATTATCGATAATTGCGGTTATTGGTCGGTAAATATTTTTTGTTTGTTTTGTGAATTGTATTTGAAGGGTTTAAAATTTACAGAACAAAAAATAATATAAAGGAAATGCAAACATTTACGCACACATACACACATAAAGGGAGAACTGTTAGCTACGAAAGGTTAGTAAATTGTTCCGATTCACAATAAAATCGAGGACAATCGATAACGCTATCTAGAACATTTTTTCGTTTACTGTGTAATATTAATAGCTATTATTAATATCGAAAGCCTTGTGTGTTCTGGTGTTTAAGCGTGCAGAAATATATTCTTAGTAAGTAGTAATGTGTAAGTGTTTTTAGCTTTGTGTGCTTGGCGTGTGCTTTTGTAGTAAGCCAAAGTTTGTGGGGGTTAGATCATTATAAATTTAGAAAAGATATACATATCGATTGGAAGAGTCTGAATGATATATTGACGAAAATGTTGCGCTCAGTATCATAAAAAAAATATCGATTTCTCTTATAAATCGATGTATTACCGGTAAAATACCGATATTATCAAACAAATATTTGATATTTAATTTATGTATTATTTTTCAATTATACTCGTTCGATGATAAGCTTGATAAGCATATCGAATTTTTTGCATATGTATTTCACAGCCTTATCGACTTACTACGTTCGCGTCAAACATCAATACAGTATCGATATATATTACTAGTTTCTACATCCCCAGCTGAGACTATTTAAACCCGCCTACTGAAAGCTGAGCTGCATGTGTCCTCTCGGCGCCATAGTTAGAAGCAATTAAATAAACAAAAAACATAAATAATTTCCCCTTAAACCAAAATAAAATGGAAGCACACAAAAAATTAAATCAAACAAATAGATGGTCTCAATGGAATCATAAGAAAAAAAACCGTTAAGAACGGGTTGAAATTATTAAATGTTTGTGTTTTAATTAATGTATTTTTAATGCAAATATTCACAATTATAATGACAGTTTAACTGGCTTTTTAAATGTCAAATTCGTATGCACTGAGACCATCTTTTTGTAAGCATTTTTAAAAACATTTAACAAATAAATTTACATAAACCATAACCAGAGGCTTTAAATTAAAAAGAAAGCAAGCAATATATAAAAACAACTTAAGCCAAAAAAACAAAATGGACAAAACGAACATGAAACAAGTATAACTTCAAACGAAGAATATAAAAATTAAATCGAATCACAATGAACTCACCTTGACCAAAGCCGAAGGCACCATAAACACCCAGATACATGTCCCTGAGGCCAGTGTCGTTGCCAACATTTTCGTCATTGGCCCACTTGGTGAGCCAAAGGTTAGAGCCGATTTGGAATGCTTGGAAAATAAAGTTCAGGATGAGCGTGGCGAGCGAGAGGAAAATGCCAACACTCTTGATGTAGTGCTTGTACACGGCAAACTCCACGCCGCCGGTCTGTGACTTTTCCGTTTCAATCAGCTTGCCCTCGACCTCTTGCTTCTTTTTCAGGGAAGCGGCGGAGGCCACAGAGTCGTGGGAATTCTGGCGTTTTGTCCGCCTGCGAAGGCTTCCATTTCCTCCACCCATCAGACTGTCAGCAGAGGTTACAGAACTGGGAAATACAAATAAAGGTAAGGTATATTTCCTTGAATTTGCATATTTTCTATGGTTTACTTACATGGAATCGGACAAGCTTTCCGTGCGCGCCAACTTAATGGCCTTCTCGACACTGCCTAGCAATTCAGGGACATCACCGGTGCTGGAGATCTGGCGCTTAATCTGGTTAAGCTCCTCCTCCTCTTCATTGCCCTCCTGCAGATGCTGGATGATGAAGTCGGCGAAGGCGCCCTTGTTCTTAACCAATTGATCAAAGGTGCCGCTCTCACTGATCTCGCCCATTTTCATCACATAGATGCTGTCCACCTGAGGCAGGAAGGTGACGCCATGGGTGACGAGAATGCGGGACTTGCGGGCCAGTACGCCCTTTGGTCCGATCACCTCCTCGAAAATGTGCTTGCCTACATGGGCGTCGACGGCGCTGAGCGGATCGTCCAGCAGATAGAGATCGGCATCGCTGTACACGGCGCGGGCCAGGGAGATGCGCTGCTTCTGACCACCTGAGAGATTAATGCCCTTCTCACCGATTTCAGTTAGATCTCCCGCCGACAGAATATCAATATCGGCACGCAGGGCGCAGGCATCGATGACCTTGTTGTAGCGTTTCCGGTCGTAGGGCTGGCCAAATAGGATGTTGTCCCGCACCGTCGCATTCTGAATCCACGCTTGCTGGGGCACATAGGCCAGCTTGCCCACCGTGTTGACATGGCCAGCAAGTTTCTCCATTTCGCCTAAGAAGGCCTGGACAACCGACGATTTGCCGGAGCCCACGGTGCCCACAAGGGCCACCAAGTTGCTCTTGCGCACTTCAATGTTGATGTTGCGCAGCGTGATCTCGTCGCCCCAGGAGAACTCGCCATTCTCAATGGTCATGGGATGGGCTGGAATAGAATCAAATCATTAGTTTATATAAAAATGTGAAAACAAACGGTATTCCTTACGTTTGGACGAGTCATGGGTTACGCTGTTAGGATCCAGTTCCTCACTGTTCAGGAACTTATTTATACGCTTCACAGAAACTTGCGTCTATTGCGCACATGAAAATGGGAAATCGATTAATATACTTTGCACAATCAACTAGTTTTTAAACACACAGTATTTGTTAGTAGGTCTTGGGAAAAGGAAAGGTATGAAAGGGAAAAAGATGGCGATGTAATGTCCTAATCCAAATTGCAATGAATGAATAATATCCTCGGAGTCTGCCGAGGGCTTTAACGCCCCTGCAGAACGGCGAGGGAATTTAAGAGGCTACTTAGCTAATTATTTTTATAAAAAAGATGAAACAGAAATCGTGTAACACTGAAAATCTCTTTAAAATTAAACCCAATGTGAGCTTATTATTATGATTATTCAAACCCCTCACAAACAAATTTCCTTGAATATTTTTATCAATAACAAAACCCACACCTCTCATTCATAGCAGACAAACCTTCGTGGCTTCATTAAGACCTATAATTAAAACCCCCAATAAGGGCCCTCTGCAAGGGCATATTTAGAGAAACAAAAAACCCAAACAAATGGTTGCTATCGAAACGGATGGAAGAAGAGAATCCCCACAACCATACATACATCTGTGCGACAAATCGGAACTGGTTTGGTTCGGACAACTTTAATTCCCAGATGAATGAGATGATGTAAAATTTAAATTGATTAAAAATGAAACCAAGAAATTAAGGATCAGGAATGTTTGGTTAAAAGGATATTTCTCGGTGTAAATTGTTTGCTAAAAAAAAGAATTCAAATTCAGTAAATAAACATAAATCACAATCACAAAACGGCACAAAATCACCGATCACAGTGGGGCCGGGGATCCCACAGCCCCACTGTGATCGACTTAAGTGGATAGTATTTTGGTATTGCAATCGGGCGTAACTTACTTGTACCAGGTTGGTGATCAGCATGGGCAACATTGTTAACGGAAAACGTAGGATGTTGAATAATGATAATGAGACAAAGGTTTTGTTGGCATCAAGCACGTTATTTTCATCGATTAGAACGTAAGTGGCGAATGTAACTAATGAGACCTAAGGAAAAATAATACACAATATGGTTTAAGGCGTTGCTAAAAATGGCATTTCTTGATCCTTTAGACTTTGTTGGCAGGTATATGAAATTAGGAGAGGCAGTGAAGCACCATAGCCGAAGAGTTGGAGGAGATTCCGTCATCATCATCAATATGATTGATGTAGCCAGGCGCTTCCATACCTCGGCTATGTCAACACTCAGCATAGGCAAGACAGTCAGCGGAATTTTCATGATGTCAAAGAGGGCGAGTGAGACGAACACCTTCTCGACGCTCAGCTGATTCGCCTCGCTGACCAAGACGTAAGTTGCGAACGTGACCAGGGAAACCTTTTTGTAATTGTTTGAACACGAAGGAGCACACACATATTTGCCAGATTAGTCCACTTGCCAGAAAGGGTTCCACAACTCAATCATCATGATCCCGAACGGCTGTAAAGAGATTCTCGAAGGACTCAGAGCCCTGCGGGGCTGGTATATCTTACCAGGAAGGGAGCACAGGACCAGAGGAACGAGGTTCCGGCATTCAGATAAGCGGTGGATCTCAACGTCGCAATTTCCTTCTCACGGATGTCCAGAACTTGCTTCTCGAAGCTCGGCTCCCAGGCGTATAGTTTCAGGACCTTTTTAGGGTATGCAAATATACATATATATTAGATAATTTTATTAAACGATAGGCTTATCATAAGAGAAGAGCTCTTCTGCCTCAAGAATGTTAAATAAAAAACCCATACATATTGACTTGTGGATTTAGGGATTAGCTACCACAAAACCGGATAAGCAAAGACTTAAGTACGCATGAAAATTGTTAATTATAGGCCGTGTTTCCCATGTATTTTTAGGTACACTGCTGTTCAAGTGCTCATTAAATGGGATTACTTGCAAAACCAGACTCTAATGTCGATCTTTCTCTACAAAAATATATCACTAATCCCTTGAACTCACCTTAATGCCACTGAGGACTTCGTTCATCAGCTTCACACGCTCATCCTTGTACTTCATCTGCCTGATCTGATAGGTCTTGATGCGACTGGCAATCACTCCGTTCACGGGGATCAGGATAATCATCACAGCCAGACCGGCCAGCACAGAGGGTCCCAGCTGTTGCCAGAGGAAGAATAGAGCCAAGCCGATTTGCAGAGGCGCCGACCAGATCATGTTCAGGTAGGTAGTCAGCTCCATGAATCGCTGGGCGTCCACGGCCATCAGGTTGACGATCTCACCGACGGTGGACTCCTTTTTCGTGGAGTTGGAAATGCGCAGGGCCTTGCGATAGATGGCATTGATCAAGGCAGTCCTGATCCTGAGGCCCACAATGAACATGCGGTGGAAGTACTGGCCTAGAATAAAGGTCTGGGCAGCGGCCAAGACGAACAGCGCGACGGAGAACAAAATGCCCTTCCACTCGGGCTGCGGATCCTCCTTCTGCTGATCATCTACGAATTTGATGATCAAACTCAAAACCTGAGGCTGGGCGAAGGTCAAGACATCGGTAAAGAGCTTCATCAGGGCGCCAAACATAAAGACGCCGCCGAAGGACTTGTAGATGGGTGGCATAATACTGGCCATTCCCTTCTTGCGACCGTTCTTCTCGCCATGCGGGTTCTCGAAGGTCACGTTACCGTTGCTAAACTGTGCCTTCGGCTCGACGCGGGTCTTGCTCCTGTAGTTCTTGCGCACGTTCTGGTTCCAGTGATGTGCAAAGATGGGCATCACCTCGGAGCAACTGTCCTGCGGGCGCAGATCCCACAGATCCTTCTCTTCCAGCGGGTTGCGGTAACCTTTCAGGGCCATCCTATCGAACCACTGGTACGTTATCCTCGAGAGGAAACTGGCCGACAGCTCGGGAATCTCGTTCTCACCCCGCTGGTACTTGGTCTGACGCGGCATGCCATCGGCGAAACAGTTAAGGATTAGCATGATGCACGAGAAGGTAAAGAAGATGAAGAAGCTGACGAACTGGTATTCCTCCCAGGAGAAATCCTGCTCCGTGGGCTGATCGGAGCTCAAGATCTCCTCGCGCTCCCTATCCAAGCGAACTTCCGTGCGGCAGCGCGGAATCGAGAGCACGACGAGCAGGAACCAGAAAAGGAACTGACAGCCCGTCGTCTGGACACCGTACTTGCGGTTCAGTGGGATGAACAGGAAAATCAGCAGGAAGGTGGCGAACTTGATGATCGGACCCCAAACATCCAGGGCGTACAAAGGCAACTCACTGTCGCCGCCCTTCTTGATCAGAGCCATAATCAGATCCAAAGCGGTGATGACCAGCAGGCCCACATTGACCAGGGCCTTGGTCACATTCAGCTTGTTCCACGGTATATTCCTGTCCAAACTCGCCTTCAAGTAGTAGAAATCGAAGGCCACGAATAGCCAGTAGAAGGCGCAGGGCGTCCATACCAAAGCCGTTTGTTCAAAGCACGGCGTAAAGTCGGGTGTGTTGGTATACCATGTCTCCGTTGAGTTCTATTTGGTAAAAAATATCATTAAAAAACCATTAATAATTACTGGGATTCCTATTGAGCGATGGGTGCACTCACCCAGAACGTGGAGCCACAGAATCTGTCCATAGGCGAACTTGTGTCCTCCGCCATGGTCACTCGTCGTCTTCCTTGGCACCTTCTCCACGTGTAATCCTATATCTTGGGTTATATCTGGCGATGTGGTAACTGTAAAGCGGTGGAAAAACAACGGACTATCAATACTGTCTGCTCGCCAGCTGTTTCGTTCCCAAAGCGGGGGCAGCAACAACACCAACCAGCCGCCAATTCTAATTATTTCTTACATTAGTATTTTGTAGTATTTTGTCCATACAGTGAAAATTGCAGTAAAAGGTTACGGTATTTCAATTTATTGTGCCTGTCAGAAGTACTATATTAAATCTTGACATTTATATATTATCATTATTAATTTATAACAACATATACTTTATTAAATTGTTTTATATTATTATTACAAAAATTTTAAAAATTTTCAATAGTCTCATTATTAGAAAATTGTTGTAACACATTTCCAAGTTATGATTCTTAACGAAAATTTTAGATTGATATCTCATTTTAGATTTATATATCCCAGAGAGACAGATACTTTTATATCTTTCTTAAATTGCAGTCCAATAAATGCTTGATTGTAATATTTAAATAAACAAACTCAACATTTAAAATATTTTTCTTTTTTGCTGTCAATTTTTACTATACCACTGGGCTAGCCTTTGGTATTTTCTCAGTATTGTGAGGATTAATAACACTGTCCAAAGGCGGTCATACTATTACAGCCCTTTTTCAATTAGACCAAGTTGGCAGTACCGTTTTAGATTGTCAGAAATTTGCGACTTTTTTAGCTCTGCCGAACGTGAAAAGAATTCTTAATTGTTGCTTTAACTCGTGTTTGATTGCTAATAGCTCATAGAAAAATGGCGCGTCGCTCAAATTTCATTGAGGGCAACGATAATTTTCGCGAGCAGAATCTGCGTTTTGTGCGGGTAAGCGAAGCACCGCCGCCAAGAAGAGGAAGAACACATTCCATGAAAACTAAACAATTTTGTATTCATAAACGCAGAACGAGTTCGAGGACAATATTAACCAGTTCTTCGGCGGTGCTAATCCGGGCGGAGGCACCAGCCAGCAGAAGCCACCGCCGCGGGACTCGCTAATTGTGCAGCCAACGCCAGGTGAGTGTCACCTTCACCATAACTGGATTTTTCACACAGAAAAAAAGTACGGCGGAGCCGGTAGCTCTAAGAATCCGCGAGAGAATGTTGCCGGCCAGGCATGACGCGGCTATCACTTATACTCAACTGGCTGCACCAGCTAGCGCTAATCTCTGCGAGTGCGGAACCATGTCGTCCCAGATAAACATCTCACGTCGCTATCGATTGCGCTTAAGGACGGGCGGTACAGTAAACCGATGATACGGAGGACACCAAGCACGCGTACACCAAAGTGAACACGCGATAAGACGGAACTGATAAAGAAACACTTGTGACCAGGTTTTAATATAAGGAAGACACAGAAATGGAAACCCCAACAATGAACCCGCGATACAACAAACGATTTTCTTATTGTAATAAACCCTTAAATGCCTATGAAATAATTTTTGTTTGTTGGTTTCGGTAGCAAAAAGAGTATATTTTTCAATTAGATCTTTAAATTGTAATACTTTACTTACAGAAAAAAAGATAAGTAATAATTGAATTAAAAGCTTTTGTATGGTAAAGATCCATAATTTCATTTCAAAACTATTTTCCAAAAAATTTAATATTTGGCATTAAAAAAATGATTACAAAGATTACAGAATTTAAAATTTGTATTGTTTTTTATATTAATTTAATACTTATTTTAGTAAACAGATTTTTGCTATTCCTCTGTTTTTGTCTTCCTAAATATTCTGATTCTTTTTTAACAAAATTTCCACATTAATTATATCCTTTCGAACTACGAATTTAAATTATTAGGCATTTAAGGGTTAAAACCCTACCCCTATTAGTTTAGTTTCTAATCTTTTTCGTAATTGTGTGTTATGCGCCGATAAGTGTTTACATGCCCAGGGCCACGTCGCGGAAGGTCCCCTCATCATCATCAGCGCGCACCCACTTGAAGCTATTGTTTATTGTCCAACCTGACCGACGACGACGACGACAATTCACTGTCAATGACAAATGTGCACCGAAAACGAGTTTTCCCCGCCGCGGAGAACCAAACTAAAAATCTAAACTCGACAATAAATAAAAGGAGAACACAAGATGAGAAAGACAAACTCGGCGCAGCTAATCTTCAACGGAGCCGCAAATTTAGCTAAAGGCGTTGGGCTAGTCACATTTTATGGGCGCTAAAAACTTGTTTGCCCGTTTACGCGTGTGTTTTTAGCATGCTCGCTTGCTTGCTGGCTGGCTTTAGATAAAATTCTAACGCGGGGCACCGAAAACGGGTATTATTTTCAGTTTCGATATAATTAACGGCGAAACCTGTTGGCCAACAGCGAGCGACGAGCGGTTATATAAGCACAACAAAACCCCCTTGACAGCAGCAAACACAACTGAATTCCATGCAACAAATTTCTAATTGTTTTTTTCACTCTCTTGAAAAATTTCTCTTTTGCATAAAAAGCGTCGAGTCACGATGAAATGCTAAGCGACAACAAATCTCAAATGCTGGCTATCGTCTCTTGACTCTCCGATAAAAATGCAGGAAAAGGCATGCTGGAGAAGAGAAAACTCTGAGCCTTTCTCTCCGCTGTTTACCTTGGAATCGCCGACGAGCCGGCATAAATTGTTTATACAATTTTTTGCAGCACAAAACCAACAAACAAAACGGCTGAGAATGGATTTATTTACACAGTATAGAGCACATATTTACAGCACTTGACAGGGGGCTGTCTTTATTAATAAAGAAAACTGGAGATAGGGAGTGTGGCACTTCCCTGAATCAGAGAGCAAACTCCAAAGAAGAACACGTCTCTTCTCCATAGCTTTGCTTTATCTCAGGGCTCCTTATCGTCGCTCTATATATACACTGGACTCCAGTTTGTTGTTACTCTAATTCTGAATTGCAGTCTATAATTCTAATTACTGGCTCCTTATCGCGCAACACTTGTTTGCTCTAGTTGCTGCCGCTGAGCTCTCATTATAATAATCGTGATGGGCAGAAGCTGTCGAAGGTCTATAGTGGGGAGATACCACATCTTTCAAGGCCCATATGACGTCAGCAGCAGACGCAGCAGCAGCAGCAGCACACACAAAACTACTGGTTACAGTGAAGCTCACAGAGCAATTATCTGCTATCGGCGTGTAATTTCATTTGAATGAAAACTCAGAAACCTTGCGCACTTCAATTAAATATTTTTTATCAATTAAATAATCGCTCTACAAGCATGACAGAACACTAATGGTTATTATCAAACAGAACCGTCTTTTTGATAGTGATTCACCCACTCGCTGTCGGAGGAATGTTTGCCGCGGGATTCTCTGGAACAAATTCAGGAAATTTCACAATTTCAGGAGAAGCTACGAGACTTTCGCACCCACCAAAAACTATATAGATACTTATACATATGTAAAACTATTTCACATAGATACCAACGCACACACGCACACGCACACACACACTCTGGTTTCGCTTTGGCGAACAACAACAACAATATCATGGGACGGCGGCGTCGGTGGTTTCGATGCGACTGAAATGTCACTTTATAATTACCTCGGGGTAGGAAAAAAGTCGATGCGATTCAAACGGATCGCAACGGAGCGAATAGAATCGAAGCGGACGGATGGAGGGCAGTAGGAATATAGCAGGAACGGCAGCAGCACCAGGCAGCGGCAACAAAAGCACTTAAATCCACGGACCACCGGCTCGTAACGAGCGAAAAAGGCAACTGAATTCGAGCCAAGCGCGGCGAACAAACTTATTTGTTTTGCCCTGTCAATCGGACACAAAACAGAAAATGAGATAATAGCCGTTGCGGAGAGGGAGAACAGCGCCAGCAAAAAAATATAGAGAGAATATGCCATAGATACTCTTTATTTTATTTTTCTGCGGCCGCTGATCAATTAAAAACGCTACCAATTGAGGCCCCCGGCCTTACGCTCGCGCGAAGCTCTCCCGCGGAGGGCTAAGACCTTGTTTGGAGTGAAAAAAGCGCCGTATCACGTCCAGAGAGATAACGACTTCGCCACTCTCTTCCACGTATTCGGACGAGCAATATGCGGGACTTTCCGACTCTGATGAAATTAATTTTAACCGCGTGCCAAGTAACAGCAGAGATTCAGTCAACAGTAGTCCCCAAGCGCGCTCCACACTCTTAAACTTTTTGTTGTCACAAGAGCAAAAGGCGAAAGAAAACCTTATCAGCAGATTTGATAACGATAAAACCTCTGCCGCTGAGCAGTATTTAGTCCCCCAAGCGAAGAGCGTTTTATTGGATGTTTGCTTGCGGATATTCCATTACTTTTTGGTATAAGCATGACCATTATTATTAGTGTAGCCCAGGTGTTGTGATTGCTAAGTGTGCCTCCTGTAGCTTATCAGTTTTTTTGTTATATATTTTTGTTCTGTATTTTAATTCAATGCAGTGGTTGCTGGGAAATCGGAAGCTCGCCTAAAAGGACTGAGAAAATTCTGGAAATTAAACCGATATCCCCTCTGTAAATATTGAAGATTCAATAAATAGTATTTGATAGCATTGTTATTAATCTAATCAATTTCGCTGAATGTTTAAAATACACAAATGACGTGTGACAGGTACTGATAGGCGAAAAGCACCAAACATCAACATTAGCATGCGATTTTATTGCAAAATTCAAGGGTCTCAAGATTTAATTACAAACAAATGAATTTTTGCTTTACAAAGCTGCAAATTTAAATTGACAAATCAATTCTCTATTTTTTGGCACATATTAATTTAAATTAATGTAGTATTCAGCAATTAAATATTATTTATTATTTCCAGCGGCCACTGCATAATAAGATAATGATGTATAATAAGCCGGCGAAGCGAGGATGAGTTTTGCGATTGACTTTAGATCTAACCCAAAGTGTCCACTTTATTTTTACATGTATTATTTCATGTGATTCCATGAAATTAAAAGGAACCCTGCCCGATCCCTCGGAGCCGGGCCGCAATATCGAGCTGGACGTTCGTCGGCAGTTTATCCGCGAACTGGGAGCCAGCCGGATGACTGCTCACGCCCTCGCAGTGCGCAGCTTCAAGGTGAAGGACTTCGATCTGCGCTACTTCCAGCGCCAGAGATTCCAGCTCAGCGTTGAGTTGGGTGATAGTCGTCAGAAAGTCGTGGATGCGGAGGTGCTCCGAGCCATCGGGGAAGCGGTGGAGAAGAGAAATCCCAATTTTGAGTCTCCCCCACGCACTCCGTCGCCGCCAAGAAACATCGATTGGCATAACGTCAACCAGATTAAATCACCTGTGAAAAACGATGATCGATCGCGGCCAAGGAATCGTCAGGGAGCAGGCAACTTTCGAGGCCCCAGAGACAACAGCCGGGAATTTGTGGAACATCTGGGACCAGCACGGGAACAGGAGTCGTTCAATCGAATCGCTGGACCGAAAAGTAGCCCCAACAATCGCTATAATCGAAATCCAAGCAGCGATAATCGCAACGCAAAACCCGATGAATTCAATCGCAATATTCGAAATGCAAATCCGCAAGAGATTAATCGCAATATTCGAAATGCAAATCCGCAAGAGATTAATCGCAATAATCGAAATGCAAATGCGCAAGAGATTAATCGCAATAATCGTAATGCGAATACTCAGGATTTAAACCGCTATAATCGAAACAGCGATGAATTTAATCGAAATAATCGTAATACAAATCCACAACAAGCATTCCATCGTGATGCAAATCCACAAATGGAATTTAAACAAAATATTCCAAATGAAAATCCAGAAATTATTCGAAACAATCGAATCGTGAATCCTCAGACGCCTAATCGTAATCCAAATACACAGGAAAGTTATCGCAATAATCGTAATACAAGCCAGGATGAAGTTAATCGAAACGTTAATTGGCGAGAAATTAATCGAAATGACCGCCATGCGAGTCCGCAGGATTTTAATCGAAATCCCCCCCAGGAGTTCAATCGTAATATGAATCCTCAGGAATTCAACCGTAATATGAATCCCCAGGGAAACCGCAATTTGCCCTTAAACCCCAGAGAAGTTCGTGGTACACAATCGAATCGGCGTGTAATGCCAACGAATTTCAATAATCTGGGTGCTAATCCTGTGGCAATTCCCAATTATCGTGCCCTTCTACCAAATCCCCGGGAAATGCCGCAGAACTCACGATTCAACAACAATCGAGGACCGCACCATGGTCCCGTTAATAATGATTTTATGTCTGATCAACAAGAAGATATAGATGGAACTCCAATAATCGATCAACTCCATGAGATCGATGACAACTTTCTGGTGTCCAGGGAGCGACAACAACCAAGTCCCCATTTTGATATTCGCCAAACAAAACCCAACTTGGCTGAATTCAGTGGGTCTCCACAAATTGGTCGCAATTATCAGCGCATTGTCAACAATAATCAAATAACCATCTGTCGTCAAGATTGGATTGAAGCTAATAGAATGGAACTAGATAATCGCAACCGGACAAATAACCCGAACCTTAATGAAAACTTTCGTAATCAGAGATCTCGTCAATTCGAAGATCAAGGTTACAACGATGGCCCCATTATGGAGGATGATGATCGCTTTCGTCGTCAGCAGCAGCAGGATGACTTTCGAAGACCGGGATTCCGAGGTCCGGAACATGAACAAGAAATCCGAAACTATTCAACCAATTACGATCGTAACTTTAAGAACAACCAAGGAAACATTGTAGTTCATCGCAACAATGATCCAAATTACCTTGGACGTGGACTTGGACGCAACGATCGCAACGAACAGCGTCACTTCAATGCTGATCACTATGAGAACGATCGCGCACAATCGAATGACTCTGTCACATTCCGAGGCATAAATAGCCGCGATGTTTCACCGAAGCGGTATCAGCGTGGACCAGGTGCGGGAGATCGTTACCATCGCGATCATCACCCCCAACCTGCTAGTCCCAGTCAATACCGATTGAACAAAGGCAGAAATGCCCCAAATCCCAGACAAACCGCTACAAGTCAAGATCGAACAATGGCCAGGAACAGTAACAGTTCAGGTCAAAACCCAGGATCAACTTCAAAGGCTATTCAAGATCGCAATTTTGGTAGAAACAGAAGTACTAGCGGGTCTCGATCGAATCAAGACCACAACCCCAGATCAACTTCGTTAGCAAATCAAAGTCGAAGGACATCTGGTGGTGAAAACCCTGGAAAAGATCGCAGTGCATCCAGAAGTGTAAAGTCTGGAGATGCCAGTCTAAAGAAACCAACACAAGCAGGACAAGAGCATCTACCAAACGTTTCACAAAAAAACGACAAATCTGGTGCACCGAAGGCTTCTACTTTCAATAAAGCCCTGGCCAATGCCTCGTGGGAGAGCGCACGTGCTGGTAAGAAATAATTTTAAGCAACAAAACAAAAACGCAGTTGTTTTAATATGTTTTAAAATTAAATATATTTTTGACCTGCGTTTATGTAAAATGGGAATGGGGAATGCAAACCGCTTAACTCATAATTTTCCAATAAAATTCATTCTATTATACAATAAAGAAAAGAAAATTTTTAATAACAAATCCAAAACCAATTTGCATTCCTCAGCCTACTCAAAATCACAACGAAATCTATGTATACCAATTTCAATATCTTGCAGGCCAAAAGAGAAAAGCAGAGACCAAAGAGTCGGAGTCGAGTCTCCCCTCAAAAGTGGAGAACAAACGCAAAAGGATAACCGCCTCGCAGCCTGCCTTTATAATCGCTGGAATCCGCCTGCCCTACATTAATAAACAGGAAAAGAACCTGCCACAAAGCGAGGACAAGTCCTATGCAGTGACCTTCTTCGAGCAGACACCGTTATATAATACAAACATATATGCCATTGACGATGGCAAAATCGATGATGCCGATGCAGTAATGTCTGATACCGAATCCATAGACTCGGACCAAGAAAAGACACAAATACGAAGCAAGCTAAATAGAGAGTGGATGGCTATCTATCGGGAAAATAACTACAAAGACTGGTACAAGTGGTGGCAGGACTACAAGTGGTGCGGCACTGAGATCAACAAAGAGCTAGACAAACACGGCGATTGCAAAATGCGCCATCGATTTATGCCCAAGTATCCAACCACAGAAATCATGGTTCGTGAAGTCTTCGTATGCGGGCGTAATGGTCTTAAGAGGAATTTATGCAATCACTATCGCAATATGCGCTCAATTTTTCTGCTAATGAATGAGACGTTCCTTAAGGCTCTTACCGAGGAACAAATAGAGAAACTGCAGGATATGATTCGTTATATTCCGAATCATTTGTGGCTTTATAAGATCCGCAGCATGGTCTACCTCTGGGAGAGGTACCATCAGATTCTCAAAACCCTAGACGAAAGTAAAGTACACAAAGAAAATGAGCTCAGCGCCATAGCGCGTGAGTGGAAGGATCCTCTATTCCACTGGCTGGCAAAGCAGGCCTTCGATGAACTCAAGGTGGGTTAAGATATATAATGTTAATGTATCATGTATCATTGTATCATTGTGATTATTCTTACTAACAATTATCTTTCTTACTCCCCTATTTGCAGGCAATCAGTGGAGTAGCCTGGCCTCAACACAAAAGACTCTATCACGGAATAATTTAGACATGTTTGAACAAAAACTAAACGTGCAGCAAATTAATATCATAAAAATTAATCTTACATATGTATTATAGTGTTTCAATATACGAAATAAAGCCGGTTTAGCTCCGCTTTAATCTTAATCTTCACTTCGGATTTAATTAGCCTAATAAGTTTTGTTCACTTAAAAAGTCTCTAATCGGGTTTCTCTTTGTTATCCCATCCCAACAGGAATCTGCGTGAAGAGCTTTAAGGTGAATAGCAACGAGAAGTTCTTTATTAACGTGTGTCAGGCCCCGGAAGTCCCAGCACCCGAAGATGTTACCGAGGAGGAGCTGATCGCCATACTGGAGTCCCCCACTCCGGGTTCGTTTCGTGTGCCCATGAGTATTTCGGAGCCGCGGCATACCAAGGATCGTTCCGATAAAACCGTTGATGTCTGCGACATTGCCATCAATCCAAAGTTCCTGGTGAAGATCCAGAAATCGCAGCTCTTCAACAACTTTTTCCTCCAAATTGTTTCCGAGGCCATGAGCGAAAAATATAATATTCAAATTAACATGCAGAAGACCATAACCCTAAACAATCGCAAGTTTATTGGCACCTTGGTCTCTCATCGAGTGCGCAACGATGATGTTAAGAGAGCTCAGCCAGGGTCTGGCGAAGCTCAGGCTCCTGGCCAGGATCAGGCTGCTGTAACACAGGATAAATCTGGAAAATTGGTCCAGGAGATCAATGAAAAGGATGCCGCAGCAATGAGGAGCATTTATCGCTCAGCTGGCGGTGGTCAAGAGTTGCAGTATAAACTTCGGGCTCGAGTTCGCGAGGATACTGTTGATGAGATCCACGCCGAGATTTATCTACCCAATTGCGTAAGGACTCCTAATTACTTTCTAAATTAAACTGCTTACCAAATAATCTATTACCTTACAGGTTTCCTCGCAGGAGGTTAACTTGGATGTTGGCGAGGATCGCATCTTGGTGGAATCTCAAAAGCACGGCTATGTTTTTGATAAGTTTGTGAACTACCGCCTGCAGCAGGATCGCGCTCAGGCTTTGTTCGATAAGACCAGCAAGGTACCTAGGAGGGAGTGACACCGTAATGAAGAAGAAATCATTGTTTAATAATTTTATTTCCTTTCGCTTCAGATGCTGCAGATCCGCATCCCAGTGTTTATTAACTGAAAGCGTTTTTCAGGCTTGTGATTAGCTGCTTAATGAAATTTACCAATTGTCTGTGACTATTAAATATTTTATAATAAATTGCTGAAAGGCAGATTGAAATTAAAAATCAAAATTACGTATACGTATTTTTATTTGATGCATAGAAAGAATTTAAGTATATTGGATGTATTTTTGCTTATAATAAGAAAAGAAGCTTATTCGGCATGCCAAAGTTTAAATACACTTGCAGTAAGTAAAGGAGGAAGTAACATAAGATAAATGTTGCGAGCGAAAAATTTTGCGAACAACAAAGCGAAACCGCTGTGTGTGTGTATGAAAATATGTGGAAAATTGGCTTAGTTAGATTTGTTTTCATCAAAATTTTCCGATTGGTTCTATCTCAGCCATATGATATCGTTTTCCGATTTTGATTAAATTAAAACCGAAATTCTAAAATAATACAATATTGACATATCACATATTTTAGGCAAATATGTTTAAAATTAGCTAAGTTAAAAATTTTTTTATAAAAATTTACCGATCGTTATATGATATAGGCTAATTAAGAATATATACTTTATAGGGTCGGAAATGTCTTCTTCACTGTGTTGCAACTTTCTGATTTAAATTATAATACCCTGCAAGGGTATACAAATTGAGTGCAAATGCAGATTTTTTTTGTATTAATTTGGGTCGTAAAATATTAACTGAGACCCGAAGGGGCATTGATTGGGATTTATCATTTAAAGGTTTAAAAAAAGTATATGTATTTTTAATGAGCATTAACAGCCAGCTTAGTCGGTTTAGCAAAGTAATCTATCTAAGTAAAAGTAATAGAATGGAACGAAGACAAAAAAAATAAAACTTAAAAGTTCGACACTTTAAACATAATTGTTGAAATGTGGAAATTTTTTAATTTGTAAAATTTTGCTTTTATACGTATGAAAATTGGAATAATCGGTAAATAAATAGATAGTGATAAACTGTAAATATAAAAATATAGGTAAATTTAAGAAAATAAATTTAACTTTTCATAAATTTTTTTCTGCAACATGCATAAGCTTTGAGATACAGATCCATATATATATATGACATTTAAAAATATTTTGTTTAATTATATCAACGTAGAATTACTAAATTATATAGCTGCTATAGGAGCGATACAATAATATTCATTATTAACACTTCAAAACCTATCACATTTACTATATTGTTTCCCAGTTTTGAAGCCCAGTTTTTCATTTTGTAAAGCAAATACTTTTTTAAGGAACTGTGCCCTAAAGGATAAAACTAACATTTGAATGATATTAAAAAAAAAAAACTTAAAAACATTCTTAATTTTCTAGAATTTATTTATGAATTCATTTCATTCTTAATTTTTCTAGAATTTATTTATAAATTCATTTCCGTACAAAAATCTAAATCAAATGTAGTATTTTATTTTTTTTGTTGAAGAGTTAGTATTTTTAGCAGGACGCCGTATGGCATTTCCCTTATAGCCGGTTTCCGTTGGGTGGTAACACTGGTTGGCTTGCTGCGAAAAAAATTCACGAAAAAATTTGTCGAAAATAAATTTGGTACGAGTGAGTGAAAAAGCAGCGCGAGAAAGTTAAGTTAAGCAGCGAATCATTTAACGCCGGATAAGCAGAATTCGCGCACGCGGATTGGACATGGACTTCCGTCAAATGAAGCACGACGCTTACGGAATTGGACAACGGCGTGGAATGGGGAACGCTGGCGGCGGCGGTGGCTTGGGTGACTTTTCCTCGAATTACGGCGGCGGTGGCGGCTATAATGGCGGAAACTTCGGTGGCGGCAGCGGCGTAAACCAAGGAGGCTACGGCGGTAACAGGAGTCAGAGTCCGGACTCTGGTAACTACAATCGTGGTGGCGGTGGCGGTAACTTCGATGGCGGCCCTCGCAGCAACAACAACTATACACGTTCCATTGATGATCGCGGATTTAATGCCAACATTAACAGCAATCAGCGCTTTGGTAACGCCAACGATAACTTCCAGGACAATTTCCGTGGCCAATCGGACAACTTTGGGTCCTCAAACCGAGGAGGCGGAATGCAGTCCAATTTGGGCAACCTGCAGCGCGTGCTGGAGTTGGAGGAAATGAGAAACCGCAATCCAGGTGGCAACTTCGATTCGGACTTTTCCAACAATTACCGTGGTCAGCCGTCGCAGGGAAACGGCGACAGATTCTATAATGACTCTTCCCGCAATTTTGGCGGCAACTCGCGCTCCAATTACGGTCCCAACGATGGGCCGTCTTTTGGTGGAAACAACGACAATTTCCGCGGCCTGCAACAGTCTCAGAACTTTAATGACCAACAGCGGTCTGAATTCAATGATTCGTATGGACGTGGCGGCAATTTTGGAGGACAGAGCTCGGGTAACTACGGGGGCCCGGACTCGGGCAACTTTGGAAACCAGAATTCGGGAAACTTTGGTGGCCAGAACTTTAATGATAACTTCAACAACCGAGGCCCTGCCAGAGGCGGAGGAGACTTCAACAACTCGGGCGGTGGAGGCGGCTTTAACAGCTCCGGTAGCGGAGGCGGCTATAACAACTCTGGCAGCCGAGGAGGTGGACAAGGCGGCTTCAACAGCTCAGGTGGCTCCGGCTTTAGCAACAACATTAGCCGCTCCTTCAATGAGGCCAACTCACGCAACTGGAGCAACACGGCCAATCAGTCCTCGTTCCAGAGCTCCGGTTACCAGTCAAACACCAGTAGAGGCGGCGGCAGCGGCGGCGGCGGAGGACAACCCGTTTCCGGTTGGGAGGCCAGCCAGCGCGCCTTCAACTCAAAGCGAAATCAGCTGCAGAAGATCAACGTGAACAATGGCGGCGCCGTGCGGAAACCGGGACCTCAGCCGGCTGCCAAGGCAGTGTACAACATGCGCAATAACCCGAATGCTGCGGCCGCCGTCACCAATGCTGCGGGCCGGAACATCCAACAGAACAAAGCCGGTAACGTGCGTCCAGGCACTGCCGCTGGTGTCCAGAATAAGGCACCCAATCAGTATAAGCTCGTCAATACAGTTAATAAAACAAACAGTCCTGGGGTTGTCCAGAAGAAGCCTCCAGTCGCCGGGCAAGCTATCAGGGCTGGCCCAGGAGCCGTAAAAGGTGGAGCACAGCCAGTCAAGAAGGTAGTTGGAACTGGACCACAGGGACCCAAAACCGAACCGCAAGGTGTAAAAACAGGTCCCCCGGGAGCCAAGACTGGACCCCAGGGAGTTCGAGCTGGCGCTCAAGGTGTACGACCTGGTCCCCCAGGAGTTAGGGGTGGACCCATACAGGGAGTTCCTCGTGGTCCGAAGGTAGGCAATCCTGCTGCAGCCCTTAACAAGCCTCCAAATGCTCCTGGAATGCCTCCGAAAGTTGGTAAGTGGAAGGCGCCATATGCATTAAGCCTTTTAGTTTGATTTTTTTTTAAGTACAAAAAAACAATTAAACTTAATTGTAAACCTTTTGTAGGGCAAAAACGCGTCGCTCCCCCACCACCGCTGGAAACAGAGCCGGCTTCCAAGTCTGTAAAGAAGTGGCGCCGCGTGGCCCGCAAGCGGGGCTTCCTGATGGGCGGATTTAAATTGCCGTACCTCAACGACCAACCGAAGAAGCTTCCACAGCCGGAGTCGGAATCGTATGCCCTGACGTTCTTCGAACAGCTCTTCAATTACAGTACAAACCAGGAGGCCGTGGACGAGGACTTCTCCGAAGATGCAGTGCTGCTCAACGACCTCTCCGACGATGAGGCTTCCGAGGAGGTCAAGGTGGCCCGCAAGGGCGGCAAGAAGAACAGGAAGCGTATACGAGGCGAGTGGGCCCCGCTGTACGAATCGAAGAAATACAAGGAGTGGGGTAACTGGTGGAAGGACTACAAGCAGTACGGCGATAAGATCGAAAAGAAGCTGGAGGAGATTGGCAATTACAATTTGGAGCATTGTTTCCTACCGAATCTTCCCAAGATGACCACTGAGGAGGTGGTATTCGCAATCATCAAGTCGGCCCACTATGTGCTCGAGAAGAAGGCCGATGTGCCGTATGACACCATGAAGACGATCTTTACCCTGATGAACCGCACGTTTTTGGAGAACCTCACCGAGGTGAATATACTGGAGGTTCAGGACCTTATTCGCAATATACCCAACGAGCTCTGGGTATATAAGTTAAAGAGCATGATCTTCCTGTGGTCCAAGTACGAGACTATTCAGAATTCCAAGTCCACCGAGGAGGATGCGGTCAAGGATCAGCAGTCGACGATCCGCGAGTGGAAGAGCCCTGTTTTCCACTGGCTGGCCAAGCAGGCCTTTGAGGAGTTGGTGGTGAGTAAAGGGTATTCTTAGGCCGACCTCTTTAGGCTTTAGATCTTTAAACCTTTATATAGGCTTTTTCAATAATATTTTCTCCATTTTCAGGCGATTAGTGAAACCGAATGGAAGGAGCACCGCACTATTTTTCCGGCCCCAGAGTAACCGGGCCCGGAGAACCAGAAAATCACACTGTTACTCCTCGACTCAGCATTCAACCCTACACAAACACGATTCCCAATACTGAACACACTGCGTAGGTTCTCTTCAGGATTATATTATGAATCATAAGATTGCGTATCTAGATTTTACAACCGAACCTTAATATACATAAACACTAATTGATGCATCATTCTGACTATATAGCGTAGTCTGTAATTAGAACACATTGTTTGAGCAAAATAAAGGAGTCAACCCAAGAGGTCTTTGCCTTTCGTTTCCTGTGGGCGATACGAAATCGAATATATTGATCAGAAAATTAGAAAGAAACTGCTTCCTCAGAGAAAATCAATTACCGCGTTCATCGGTAGAGAAACCTAGCTTATTTTACATGATCATTTTAAATTTTTTATTAACGTATTTATGATCACCGATCAAAGTATGACGATGAACGCGGGCAATGGTAATCACTGGCATCTCTGAACCTCTAGTGTGTTTTCCATTTGGTAAAATTGTTATACCCGGAATTCACAAGTATTTTGTACGACGCTAGAAGAATACTATTTATAACGTAGAATGTAATTGGAATTGGAAAATAAATAATCGGCCTACGAACAATATGTGTTTTATTTATGGGAAACACACATATATTTAAAGCTAATACATTATGCATATAATGCATAACGCTCTCTAGCTCAATTGAGCGTTCTTACGATTTGGGAACTAAAGAGACAAGACTTGAAATAGTAAACAATAGATTATAAATAAAAAGGAAAGAAAGATGGATTATTAGAATCGACCATAAAAACTATATTTGCAGAAAGAACCCTTCAAAACTTCGCATACTTCTGACTCAAATTATTATAAAAGTATAAAACACGAAGGTATATTAAATGAAGCCTGATTTAAAGAGGACCTAAAATTTTATTAGATAAGATAAGCCTCCGTTGCCTTCAAACAAATTTGGAAAGACAAAAAAAGGTTAAGCTTTTGGACCCAAAAAGCTACCTACACAATATATAAGCCTACATTTAAGTCATTAACAGATAAGATATATGACAAAATACGTGTATAAGTTCGATGTCTTTAACAATTTTATTATTACCAGCAAAAATGTTTTACATAATCTTGGATATCGCGTTTTTTCAGGCTTTTTAATGGGTTTTGCAATTTGTGAATCTAATTCCAACTGCTGTTACATAATGAGTGTAAAAATCAAGGGACTTATGCGCCCAGCTGCTTGTAGAGGATGGGTACATAGTCGTCCCACTCTGCCTGGTAGAGATTTCCGGCAATCGGATCGCCCAGATCGTACTTCTTGGCGAAGTCGGCAATTTTGAAGCCGCCACGACCGTCGCCGCTGTTGTTGGGCAGCTTCTTCTCGTCGAAGGTTAGCTGGCACTTTTGCTCGTAAATAAGGAACACGTAGCGATGCAGGCCAGTGTCCGGCGGCGGTCCAGATCCAATATAAGCGGAGAGCACCTCGCCCTTGGCGATATCGGCGCCGGGAATGTTGCCCACCAGCCAGTGGTGCCATTCGCGGAACGTGGGCTCCTTGCGACTCGGTGCGTCCGGATCGGTCATGCACAGAGTGTAAAACTTGTCGGCACTTGCCTCCCACTTGACGGTGGGCTGATCCTTGACCTGGGTGGGGGTCAGAACCTGGCCGGGCTTAACCACAATATTGCAGGGATACTCCACCGTAGCCGTAGCCTTCGGGGCCTTGGCAATCACATCGGGTACCACGCAGTGTTCCTCCATGGCTTTTCCAATTTTCTCACAAGAATACTGGCGCAGACGTTGGGTAAATGCAGAGAGCGGCTCCTTTGCTAGAATGAAACTGTCGGCAGAGCCTCCAAATGTTTTCAGCGTTCTAACTGTAATGGCGGCCGGCAAGTTGACAGTCACAGCGGTTGAACGAGCCAAATCTTTCCCGAGGAGATTACGGGAAATACGGGAAAGGTTGCGCAGGCTTTGCATTCTCACGAAGCTCATCTTGATTCGTAAATTAATGTTCAGTGCAAATAAATTAAATAACTTTTTATTTGCGAGTCTTTTGTTTGTTAATTAAAATGCGGCAACTCTGCCATTCACCGGAAAGTCAGCAATGTTAGCTATCGTTATCGAATAGTAGCACCAATTGTAAAATTTAAAATACTTAAAATTTTGGGACTCTAAAATAATAGTAGACGTGATAAGAATTTGTTTGAATGAAAGTTCCTCTAGAAAATAGTCTAAAATAAAAAAAAATTAACTGCTCTTTGTTAAATAAATCGATTTAATATATAATTTCGTCATAAACCCTATTTTCTTAAGCTAGCGAATGTGTTTTTAACAAAATGAAAGGAACAATGGATGATAGATGACAGAATGTGATGTGATGGGTAAGTGATATGCTTTTTGGACCAATGTTTCGTTTCGGAAGCCAACTGCATCCTTCAGGCCATGCGCTGCAGAGGATGCAACTAAACTTGGTAGCGGTGCTTGTGTCAGGCCTTCCGGAACACGTCGCCGGAGCCGTATGACAGCCGTCGCTCCTTGGTGTTGCTGGTGACCAGCACCTCCTCGTCGAACTGCGACACTCTCTGCATTTTCGGACGCATCAGTCCCCTCACATCGTTAAGCGTAATGTCTATGTCCCGGAAGGCGTTGAGCAGGAATACGGCTGTGATAACGACCAGGAAGCCACACACATCGCCCAGGATGTCGTCGAAGCGCATGTGGGTGAACTCCTTGAACAAAATGGCGGAGGCCACAATCACCAGAGTGGTGAACATGACGTAGTAAACAGGCGTCACAATGCTGGTGTTGAATATATCCAGTGCCTTGTTCAGATAGTTCATCTGAATGGCGATAAAAGTGACGGTGATAAGGATCAGGAACCACGGCATCCAGGTGAGGAACACGTTTCCACCGTTATTCAAGGTCTGCCGAATGGCCAGACCAAGAGCTTTGCACGACATCACGGTCAGGGAGCCAATTCCCGAGCACATGAAGATATAGACAACTACATTGGTGTGTCCGTGGCGCGGCGCAATAAAGCAGGCCACGAACACCGTGGAGCCAATGATGCAGATCACATACAGAATGAACACCGGATCCTGCAGCATGTCAAACAGCAGCTGCAGATCCTCTATCTCCTTCTCCTTGGGCGAATGAATCACAATGATTGTGGAGCCCAAGATGCACAAAAAGCAGCCAATCTTTCCCAGTAGGTTCAGCTTTTCGTTGAGAAATCTGGAGGCCATCACAGCCGAGATAATCACACTAAGGGCCCCCAAGGGGGTCACCAGGGAGGCGGGCGCAAAGGCATAGGCCGCAAAATTCGCCGCCTCGCCCAGTCCCACTGAAAGAAAAACAACAAACAGAGAGACAGTAAGTCAATGAGTCACAGATAAGGGGCTTGTTCTGTGGGTAAACCCTAGTAGGCTGTATTATAATTATTGCCGGATGTTTGTAGTCTTTAAAACTATACTCTTAGTAAACGTTTTGGGCGGTATAGGTCTTATACTGTATAGGAATTGTATATCACTTTAAAATAACCTAACATTCAACTTTTATAGGGGAAATGTGACTCTAAATGTAACTTTGGGTCGAAATCAATTATAATTGTAGTTGAGAAACAATGGAACAAGATAAGAACCACCTTGCTGTATCTGAACAAATGTATATTTATGTCCAACATGACGAACTTTGCCTTTTTATCTGGTTTTGGGGGACTTTTGTTATCTCTATCAAGGTAATAGCAACATATCCGAATTCTGATTTTGGAAAAATTTCATAGAAATAAATAATATAATTATTTAAATGTACTTTATGCTATTGTTTTTGGAAAGTCTGTCTAAACAACACATTTTTAAAACCTATAACCGGGTGAAGGTGATCAAAAAGACGTTGGAAGTAACATTAATTCCTATTCAGCTCTACAAAAAATTACCTTAACTATTATGGGGTTCCCTAAAGGAACTGCTAAAATACAATTTCCAACTCACTTGTCAGGAGACCCGCCCACCATATCCACTCCCGCAGGTAGCCAAATCCTCCCGCCGAGGCGCGCACCTCGCCGTATCTGCTTAGCCGGATGAGAGCCTTCTTTTTGATGATGAAGCTGGAGCCTATGAAGAAGCAGGAGGAGATTGCCAGGCCGACGCCGATGTAAAAATCCGTGTTGGAGATGGCCGCACTGAGGGATGTGGACGCTTGACTGGCTTCCTCCATCGACGCCGCCGCTGCTGCTGGGAGGCTGCCCGGCGCCACCTGGGACATTGGCATCTGCAGTGATGAGGCTTCGCTGTTCATGTTTCCCTCCCTGCGCTTTGTTTTCCTCGTATGCTCGGTTTTCTTCAGTTTTCCTCTGTTTTTTGTCGTGCCACTTCTTGCACTAACAATTCTGCGTGAGTCACAAATAGAGCTGCACTAACATCGATATTAATATCGATACAATCGATCGATGCGATACACAGATAACAACATTGTTTTGCAACACAGACAATGTCATCACAATAAACGCGGACAAACAAAACGTGAGAGAACCGGCAGAAGAAATGCCGCCGAAATCGAGCAGCAAGAAGAACCAGGCAAGCTGGTACCATTGCGAAAACTGTGGCGGGCACATTCCCTCCAAGGCGAGGGACAACCACGATGACCAATGCTCCACGATCAGCCAGGACGATGCCGCTCCGGAATCCGATGCGGAGTACGTGCGAAATGGAGCGATCTTCACGAGAATTATGCAGCAGCGTAACTTTGAGGTGGAATCACTGAAAGATCTGTCTGCCAAGTATGCCAACTTGCTGCTGTTCGTCTCCGAGGGAGCAATGCAGTTGGCCAAACTGCATATTGGCCAGCATGTGGTGGTAGAGGCGCCGTCGACGGAGCTGCGGCCGCTGGTGAGGATTTTGTGGCCCATATCAGAGCAGTTCCTGACTACGGTGTTTGTAAGCGAGGGAGGTAAGGTATTCCAGCCCAAACTAAAATAATTCTTTACCAAAATTTCACTTAATATTTATAAATTTGTAGATTTCAAGCTCCATTGGACCCAGCTGCGTGGTAAGCTTTTAAAGATCAGGGCCTTGGACAACAGTTGCCTCACAGCTGCTGCCAGCATATCCCTAAGGCAACTAAACTGCAAAGAGACTCCTTTGGCGCCAGGACAACTGCAGGAAGCTATCGCCCTGCTCAAAAGAGACATTGTGAATAGGATATTTTGCAAAGGCAGTGAAATTCACATGAACTTCTTCAACAAGCCGCTGCTTTTTCGCCTGGAGCGATGGCAGGGAACGGTGGAAGAAGCCCTAGCTGGTCTTAGTCTGGATTCCAAGCCCTTACAGTTCGTCCAGGTGACCAACGTTACGAAACTCCAGCTGATAGCTGAGAGTGCAGAGCAACAGCAAATGGAGCAGAAGAAAAACCATCGCATTACCAAATCCCAAATAGGAGGGCTGGACAGGCAATTGCACCTGGTGGAGGAGAGTATGGAGTACGCCTTGGGCTTCAGGGCGTTACCTACAGGTAAATATAGCTTTTATAAGCTATTAATACCGTTTGATCTAATTTCTATGGTATCCATCAGGCCTCAGGGTATCTCGTGGCATGCTTCTTTATGGCGCCACCGGCTGTGGAAAGTCCCTGATCCTGGAGGCCATGTCTGCGGTGGCCGAGGAGCGCAGCCAAGGAAATGCCTTACTCATACGCATCAACAGTGGCGAAGTCTACAGCAAGTTCTTGGGAGAAACGGAACAAAAGCTGGCGGCCATCTTCGAGCGTGCCTACAATCACTATCCGAACCCGACACTTCTGCTGATCGAGGATGTTCACAACCTGTGCCCTAAACAGGAAAGCAGTGATCTTGTCAAGCGCGTCTCGCTGGCCTTTTTATCTTTGCTGGACCAGCTCAGCAGTCCCAGTGACCTGAAGGGAAGCAGAACCTTTGTGCTGGCCACCAGTTCGCAGATTGAGTCTCTGAATCCGAGCATACGAAGAGCTGGTCGATTGGACAGTGAGCTGGAGCTGGGTGCCCCAACTCCCCAGGCGCGGAGGGAGATTATTCAGTGTCTAACCCAGTCTTTGGAGCACCAGTTGGGTGAAGAGGCGGTGGAGCATATAGCTTCTGTTACCCATGGCTATGTGGGAGCAGATCTGGCGATTTTGGTGTATGCTGCCATGTTGCAGGCGCAGCCCAATCCGCTCCAGCTCCAGCATCTGCAGACTGCCCTGACCCGCATCAAGCCCTCGGCGATGCGTGAAGTTCTTATCGAATGCCCCAACGTTCAGTGGGCAGACATTGGTGGTCAATCGGAACTCCGTTTGGCCATGCAACAGGCCATCGAATGGCCGTTACTTCATGCGGAAAAATTCCAACGTTTAGGCATCAAGCCGCCAAGAGGAATCCTCATGTTTGGACCGCCTGGCTGCTCCAAAACGATGATTGCCAAAGCTCTGGCCACCGAGAGTAAGCTAAACTTCCTCTCGATCAAGGGACCGGAGCTCTTCTCCATGTGGGTCGGCGAATCGGAAAGGGCGGTGCGTGAGGTATTCCGAAAGGCTCGCCAAGTGGCGCCCGCCATAGTCTTTTTCGATGAAATCGATGCCATAGGAGGCGAGCGGTCTGAAGGCGACAGCTCCGGCTCAGGTTCGGGTTCCTCTGTAAAAGAACGCGTTCTCACCCAACTTCTAACCGAGTTGGATGGCGTAGAAGCCCTACAGAATGTCACCATTGTGGCGGCCACCAATCGTCCGGATATGATTGACAAGGCGCTACTCCGACCGGGAAGAATTGACCGTATCCTCTACGTGGGCTTACCCAAGACGGAAGCGCGTCGGGAAATCTTAAAAATTAAACTGCACGCTATGCCGGTAGCGGAAGATGTGGACATGGAGAAGTTGGTAGAGTTGACGGAGGGCTATTCCGGAGCTGAAATCCAAGCGGTGTGTCACGAAGCTGCGTTGCGTGCTTTGGAGCAAAGCTTCGAGGCGGAACAGGTGCAATGGTTGGACTTTGAGCACGCCCTGAAGGCGGTACCACCAAGGACCAGTCCGGAATTGTTGAAATTGTACGAGGATTATCTGAAAAGGAAGTAGGAGCTTCTAAGGGGATCTTAAAGAAAAGTAAAGCAATTGTCTTAAACTTAAGACAAACCAAAAAGACTTAAATATAAAAACGAATAAAAGAACATATGATAGTATTTCTTAAGCTTTAAGGCCGAAGAAAAACTGGTAAATGTGAGATTGTAATGGGATAATTGATAGAAATGGCACAGCCTTAAGACTGACGATTGTAAACTATAAAAACGTGAGATATACAGTCTCTGTTTGCTGGTGGACATTACCCAGCTTTATTTAGTGTGCTTTGATTAGGCTAAAGAGATAAGATCAAAGGCATAGTTATCAGTTAACCCCAGTCTGTATTTTTGCCTTTAAATCAAATTTACAAATTGTCTTTGTATCGTTTATAGACATCGCGTGAGCATTGAGCGGAATTTCCAATTAACGCGTCACTCAATTGATATTGGATTGTTTCGGAACAGCCAATAAAATGTATCAACTTCTCAGTTAAGAAATTATTTCAGCGATGGTCTTGCTTGCCTTGCAAATCAGTAAATAGAACGAAGGGAGAGTAAGGCTTACTGAAAAAAACACTCTTTTAACTGTTTTCTACAATTAACAAGCTATAAAGCGTAAAGAATCTGTTTTAGGAAGCCAAAAGAGTAATTAAAGATAAGCAAATTCTCTTAAATTTAGTTTTGAGGGTTTCCTAAGGTCAAACAGTGGCAACGATAAATATGTTAAACTTATAAACAACTACGTCAAATATTTGACATTACATTTTTCAGAATTCCGTGGATTTTTAAAAAGCTATTTCATAGAACTCGAAAAAATTAACTCCTATGAACAACAATTATGACAGCATATTTTTTATTTTGTGTGAAAAATTTATAAAATCACAATGAGTTAGTTCTTTGCTTGGAAGTTACCACATAGTTTGTTTTAATCTTCCAATTTATTTTAATTGTTACCTAAATACGTACCCATAAAAATCTGTCAAATAATTAAATACCTCATATAAACTATAAGTTTCAGTTCGTTGTTGTGTATGAATATCTCTGTCCGTGACTGTGCGTCTTCTTGGCAAAGAGCATACGAGAGCTTGGACTCCCTCTCCGCTCCCAGCTGGCGCGATCAGTTGCCGGCTGGCGTTCGTCGCGTTTGGTTACGACATTATTTTAACTGGCGCAAATTTGTCGTCGGAGGAGAAACATTCCAATTTCGATTTGCGGCCGTCGTCTGTCGCCACTGGAAGCATGAAGAAGTGGCTAAAGATCTCACTACTGCTATGCACCTTTGGATTCTTCCGGGAACTGCGGCCCTCCGAGCCGTATGTCTCGGAATATTTGGCCGGAGACTATGGCAACCTGACCTCGGAGCAGATCTACCAGGACGTCTATCCCTTTGGCACCTACTCTGTGCTGGCCCAGCTGGTGATCGTCTTCCTTATCACCGATCTTGTGAGGTATAAGCCGGTGATAGTTCTCTCGGCGCTGGCCGGTATCGTGCTCTTCTCCATGCTGCTGTGGACCGGCACTGTGAGAATGTTGCAGGTGGCCCAGCTGTTCTTTGGATTCTTCATGGCCGCAGAGGTGGCATATTTTACGTACATGTATGCCAAGGTAAACAGGGAGCAGTATCAGATTGTGACAGGTCACACGCGGGCTGCAATTTTGAGTGGAAAATTCCTAGGTGGCTTTTTAGCCCAGATCTTGGTGTCTACTAAGAGCATGAATTTCCGGGAATTGCACTACATCTCGTTGAGCACACAATTGATCTCCCTGGGGGTGTCTCTACTGCTGCCCGGAGTTCCGCGGAGTCTTTACTTTTATGCGGCCTCAGAAAAGGAGCCACCAGCACTTGGTGGCGAAGTGCAGGCACCGAAATTCTCGGTCTCCAATGCATTCCGCCTGCTATGGTTCCATCTGGTCACCTCCTACTCCAATCCCGTGGTGCTGCAGTGGAGCATATGGTGGGCTCTGGCCACGTGCGGCCAAATACAGGTGAGTTGTGGGTGTTAGTTTTAATTCTAATAAATCAAGTGCTTTTAGTTTATTTAGTTTTGAATGGGATAGAGGGATAATTGGTTCTAAAAAAGATATTTTTAAAATAAATTTATGTTTATTTGATTTATTTATAAATAAGATTACAAGACAAAACTGGTATTTTCCGAAATAAAAAGTGAATAACCTTGACCTAGTATAAATGTATAATCTATTAAATTCCTAATTAAAATAATTTATTCCACTCTTATCCCTAAGGTTATATCCTACATCCAGTTCCTATGGAAAGAGATAGCTCCAGATAACCAGAGCCTGTACAATGGCGGCGTTGAGGCCTTGGCCACTCTCCTGGGAGCCATTGGTGCCATCCTGGCAGGACTTTTGAACTCGAATAAGCGCCGCAGTGCCTATATGCTGGGCATATCCATCTGTGCCGCTGTCCTCGGAGCTTTGCTCATCTTTGCGGCGCGGACGCAAGTGATCTGGGTGGTCTATGTCAACTATGTGCTCTTCTGTGCCGTGTTCTTCTTCATCATCACCGTGGCCGGAGCAGTGGTGGCCGGAAACCTGATCGAGGACAGTTTTGGCTTGATATTTGGCATTAATACTCTAGTGGGTTTACTGCTCCAGACCATCCTGACCGTTGTGGTAGTGGAGCCCGTGGGATTTGGTCTAAGACCAAGGGATCAGTATGTGGTCTACGGCAGTTATTTTCTATTTCTGGCTGGGATCTACATAATAAGCATTGTTTTAGTTAAGCTGTGCGGCAGAAGGAAGATGTCCAATGAGGGTAATGAGGCTCACTTGACGTAACTACCGCTTAAATTGATTTATTTATAAATACATTAAAGAATTTATATAGAAAATGTAATATTTTGTAAATAGAAACCGCGAAAACCACTAGTTAAAAGTTGCCCTTAGATGAATTCATGAATAATGGAATGGTTTTTAATAACTTTTCCATGTAGATACATATGCATATATTTAAAAAATGGGATTTCATAAATATATAAAATACTGGCTATACTTAATTGTTTAAGATCTATTATCTCCCAGAATAACTCCTAATTATATAAAATAAAACATACAAACAGAACCGGCATAGCAATACTTTAACACAACTAAATAAATTTTATTAATAATTGTACTTCATAATACTATTGCAAGAGCAAATCCATTTCCTCCGCATTCGAGGACATCAAATCCCGCTCTAGACTGGTGGTGGCTGCCGTGGCTTGATTCAGAAAGAGATCAAAGTCGTAGCCTTCTTTTTGGGCCGCAATAGAATCCTTTTGATTGCTGATGGTCTGCGGATTGGAAAGCAGGTCCACATCGTATAGACCCAGTTCCTTGAGGAGCGTATCATTCTCGCTGTTGGGCTGGGGGGCGGAGACAAAAGGGGGCTCTACAGATTCCTTGGTCTCCACATTAATAATGGCCGCCGGTTGCTCCACGGCCTCAAATCCACAGTCCACTTGGGAGGGCGTCGTATTGGAATGATTGTTGGCTTCGATTTCATCATCGTCCAGCTCCTGGGGCTTAAGAGTGCTCGACTTATACTGGAAATCCGTCTCCTTAAAGTCCACTTCGATGGGAAAGAGAGGCGGCAGCGAGTCCAGGCGCTCCACGAGACTCCTGTGCAGTTCCGCCAAACTCTCCAGCAGGCTTCTGAGCTGCTTGTTTAGATCCATGGCATGCTTGCACTCCAGCAGCTCCATTTTCTCCAGAACGTCGGTCCGAAGCTTGGCGAACTTGCTGCGCGCATCCTGGCGACATCTAAGGATTAATCTGTACTCGTAGTTGCCCGTCTCCACGCGATACAGTGGCTCCTGGAGAGCCGCAAAGCCATGCTCCTCGTCGTCCATTTCTTTGACCTTCAGGCAATACGAAAGATATGTGAACTTGGCATCGGCATAGCGACGCACAGTGAGCTTTGTGTCCGGTATGGCTTTGTTCAGGTACGTTCCCAAATCGGCGAGCACTGGCTTTATCTGCTTGATGATGCCCAGACCATCCTTCTCCAGGGTGCGGTGGAACTCGCCGAAGGTTCGAAACGCCTCCGAGGCTCGCTGTTGCGGCTCGTGGACCGAGATCTGGGTGAAGCAGTCGCCAAAGGACCTGTAGGTCTGCAAGAGATCATAGTAGGCCTTCAGCATTCGACGGGCGTGCTCCACCAGGCCCTTGTACATCAGTTCAGTGCCCTCCAGCTCCTCAAGTCGCTTCACCAGGGAATCGTTGCATAAAATCGCCCGGGAGAGACCCAAAGTGTCGGCTGTATTGCTCGATAGGTTGTCCACGATCCTGTGCTTCAGCTTTTTCAGGATGATGTCCAGGGTCTTGCCCTGCTCAGGATCCGCATGCAGCTTGTTGTAGTGGACAACGACCTCGTCTGTGGCCGTCTGGATCATCTTGGCCACCTCAACCTTTGTTTTGCCCTTCACGCTCACCGAGTTCACAGCCAGTAGTTCGTCTCCGGATTGCAGGGAACCCTCCCGAGAGGCAGGAGTGCCATCGAAAATCTAAATAAAAATAATTGAAATTATTTTATATTCTTGAAAAATAAACAATTAAAAAATAAGCAAAAAGAAACATCCATCGGTATAGCACCGACATTATTCCTTCATTTGTTATTTTAAAGAGAAGGCAATGTAGCCTTTTCGAACACATTTTAAAAATATACAGATTTGAAACACCTTGAATCTTTTAAGTAAGCCAAATAATGGCCATCACAGACTGGTGTAAATTGGTAAATGATGCCAGCAAGGCCGATCCCAAGATCAGGCCCAAGGTAATACCCGGTTTCGATTGTTTGGATGACCGGCTGCAGGTTGTACTGCGGGAACAGGGCCCGCAAAAGGATTCCCTTAAGCGGAAGCCGGCTGGCGGCGGACAAAAGCGGAGGAAAGCCAAGAAAGCCAAGGCAAGGAGTTCGACACCGCGACTCCATGAGTACCAGAAGCGGTATGCTGACAACCTCCAGGATCTCAAACGTTTCGCCGCCAGAAGCAACGAGTACAAGTTCCGGAGCCAGCCAATGCCGGACTTCGAGAGGTCCCATCAACTTCTGCTGAAACGCAGACAGGACCTATGCTCCTCGAAGAAGCTAACAAAGCCCAAGTGTCCTCGTACCCTCGCCAAGTCCCTGAAGGCGCTGGCTAAACGCAAGCACGACGAGAGGGAGGAGCTCAAAAGGCTGGCGATCAACTCAATACCGAAGATCAATCCTTCCAGTTCCATGAACTATTTGTGTCGCCAGCCCTTTAGGCCTATTACGGAATGCTCCTTTACTCGACCGAAGCCTTTCAAGCTTCACTCCACAAGCCGGGCGCTGGGACGTTATCTGTACGATAAAGAGAAGCGTGAGCGCATGGAGACGCGCTTCATACAGCTGGCTAACGAGTGGTTAGATTCGGAGCGAAAGGAGTTTCTCAGGCTGCGTAAACTGACCAACTTCAAAGCCAATCCTAATCCCTGGAGGGAGAAGAGGTGGGGACCTGCTCGTGGAAATAATACTTTTTGGCAAAAGAAGGAAAAAATTTAATTAGTATTTTATCAACACAAAATTGTTTTAATTTTTCTGAGTAAAGGCGCCTTAAGAGCGATTTAGAAGAGCAAACTGCACACATCGTCGTAAGATTTCCTTATCTCACCTGTACTATATATAGACACGGACACATGGGAGCTCCTCCGCCAATGCTAATTCCAATAAGGTTGCTCTGATCCTTGGTGATGACTACAGCATTGGTGGTGACAGTCATGCCCCTATTAAATTTTCAAATTGTAAAATAGTTAAAGCGATTAGTTTAAATTGAAATTTATAAAAAACTGAAGCGTGAACTACGCGTGCTATTCGTTAATTGTACGTAATGGTTATGAGTGTGAGGTATTGTGGCAATTTTCCATAGTACTCACATCAATCGGTGCAATTTTCTAAGTTAGCCATATGTTACCAGTTCTAGCAAGGCCATTGGACTATATGGTAATTAATTTAGAACTGTGGATCTGGGCAGTTTAGTTTAGTTTCGTAGAGCTATCGATTCTGGCTGATCGGGACTCGGAATACTGGAGGTAACCTCGTAAACAATACGCTCTATACGGTATTCACTAGCTAGCCTAGCTTTAAAATTTGATATATAATATATTTTATATAAGCATCTAATTACTACTACACATAAAATAAAATAAAAATATTCCTTAATTTGGTGTAAAATAAAAAATAAAGAAATACCATTAGTTCTAGTTTTGGTTGATTATTACTTTACAAATATATAGTGGTCGCTCGTTAAAAAGGATATTTTAATTTCTTAAATAAAAATAATTATTAACTAAAACAAAAAAGGAAATGAAAACTTCTAATGAATTTAAATAAAAAAAGAAAATAAAAAAGATTTACTGCATAAAATAAGCATACATAATTTTTAATTAAAAACATTTTTACCTAAACGTAATCTTACTAAAAAAAAATAATGTTAAAGTTTACATTAATATTTGTTTCTAGCTTTTGAGCGACCACCTAGTGAATATATTATCGAGACGAATCTGAGTCAATCGGCGGACTTGACTTACAAACGGTCTAACTCATATTTCTGCCTATTGGCGGATTCGGTGCCAAACCTGTCCGAACCAAAGCCCGCCGGAGAGCAGAGCATAACGGTGGCCTCGCTGATGGCGGAGGACACTTCCGGCTTCTCCGGCTCCGCGGGGAGATCCTTGTGCCGCCGTACATCCTCGGCACTAGCGCCATCCAACTGGATGAGCAGCGGCACTGGCCTGAGTTCAACAATATGTTTGAGTTTGTGTTGCGATTATTGATTTTTAACAGACACTTTCGCAACAGATTGTCTCGTGCCCAAGAAAACAAAGCTATGCAGAGAGTTTTCCTTATTTGGCAGAATACCGAAGACTACTCACATCTTGTCCTCCTCAAAAAAGAAGTCATCCTCCATGTCCGTAAGCATTTTCGGGTTTTAAAAAAATATATATTATTTTATATTTGTTTATTTTGGCCACTTGAAGTTCCTTCTCTTTCTCTTCTTAAAACTGTCACCGGATACCGATAGCTGCTTTCGAAATATATCGCATCGCACGGCGAATGTCAAACTTCATCGGTGAAGTGTGGCCATTCCCACGGCGTAACCATGACCACTTGTTGCCTAGGAAACGCTGAGCAAAAACATAAACAGAAGATGATGGACTGGGCCGAAGAACTCAAGATGACAATAAGAAAGGTAAAAAACTACTATTAATTAGGTGCATATAATATTTTGGATAACTTGCACTCCACAGACGACGGCCAGGAAGGGGCGTCGCTCCAAGAGTCGCGATGTCTTGAAGGAGGAGTCCTTGCAGACAGCACCTGCAGGCTCCAAGGACATTTCCATCGATATTACATTAAATGTACAGGCCCAGGGTGGAACACCGCCCTCAACATCGGATGCGGGCACTTCGTCATCGTACAACAATGAGTTTGAGTCACATCGACCACCCATCCGACGCATTTCAGGCGGATGGGCCGACTCTGGCCTGAAAGGATTGAAGTGGGTAGAGTTGTCGCTTGTGTGGGTCCTTAGCTGAGCAATTTTTTCTTTCTTTTAAGGTCCAAGAAGAACTCCTTTGATGAGTAAGTGCCTGGAAGGGAATTACTTAAAGTAGCAAGTTATAATTTAACGGGATTGCCACGTATTCTTCTCTCTCTTATAAACAATAATATATTTTATTCTCCACTTTTAGCGAGCGTTTTAGACAAACAAAATCGGCCACAAATTCAATACCCACGGATGACATACCCGTCATACCTGATATGGATGATATCAAAGATGAAATAATGCTCAATGAGATTGTGGAACCGACCACGTAAGTGGAATATTCTATATCCTTTACCTTAACAATCAAACTCATTCTATTTCCAGTATCGGTTCTACACGTTCTGCAGTTCTAAAGGAGGCAAACTCAGATTTGCTGTCTCAATACGCCTTCTCTGCCGTAGATGGCTTTGATCTCTCCATATTAGCCGACTGCCTGGTCCCCCAGGAGAGTCTCAATGAGAAGGACGATCTCTGGCAGTGGGACAAGCTCTTCACCGAGGTAACAGCCGAAATCCATTCGGACAAAGTGCCTAATATAGGCATGAAGATTGGACCCGATGTGGTGCCGCCAACTCAACATTCTTAAACGATTTTTTACTCAAAGCAATTAGTGCAATATAAAATACTCAATTAGATTTAAGGGAATTGAAAAATTCATTCATTAGATGCCTTAAAAGATCACGAATACTCAATTAAATTCCGATTCTTAACTAGCTCACGGAGAGTCTTTTGGTTGTGACTTATTGAACGGCCCTGCCAACGCCATCGAAAGCCTTTTCCTTGTGATCGGCGGCATTGGCTCGAGACTCGTAGTTGCAGATGGTGACGCCATGGTAATGCGCCTGAGTAAACTCTCCTCGAAGACCTGGCATTGGAAAATGGTATGGTAATATATGGGCTAGAATGCCATGAAAACTCACCTATGTAGTAAATGCGTGTGTTGTCATCACCGAAATTGCTGGGAAAGTACAATGATAGATGGTGAACGGAGGAGAAGGTGACCACCTTTGGTGAGTACTCGATTTCTCCACGAGCATCGCGCGTTAGCTCGAATTCCTGATCCGGCTTTGCTTTGGCATCGTCGAAGGTCATCTTGGGACGGTTCTTAAAGCTGCAATAAACATCATATTTAAGTTTTTATACAGGAAACAGGTAATTTTTAAGCCATTATTGAAAGACCCATTTACATTTTAACTCTATTTGGATGCGAATCATCGTTGGCGCCGCTTATGATGATTCCCTTGAGCTTGACGTTGCCGGTGAAGGGTATATTGAAGAGCAGTTCCTCGTCCGCGTCGCTCTGCACGAATTTTGTGAGATCCAGCCGCTTCTCGTACGGCTTGAAGACGCCTTTGCCCTGGCCATCCGTCTCCTCGTTTAGGCACTCCGTGTTCTCAATGTCGATTTTCGTATATAGACTGTATTCGATGCCCATTTCTAAGGCATTATCAAGGTCTGTGGCCTCGTTGCCGCAGCCGCCATGATCGTGCGAGTGTCCGTGTGGCATGTTTTCCGGCTTAAATATAATAAACAAAAAATAAATAAAGGAGTCGAGTCACTTATTCACAAATGCGGTCACTCCAATTGACCATTCACCAGACAATATTTTGGTATATTAACGCTTTAAATAGTATTTTTTGTTTTAAGCGCTGCGTATGTTTTAACTTCTTTACTACGGTCACATTGACAGCCAGCCGAAAAACGTAAATTTTAGGAATTTTTAATCTGTGTTAATCGGCGTTAAATTGATTCGGAATAATTGTTCTTTGCCGCAAATCGTGTAACTAACGTTCCAATGGCGCCCAAGGCTAAATCGGTTGGCATCAAGCCCCAGGCCAAGGCCTTCAAAGACAAGTCCAAACCCACCGATGTGCGTCTGTCCAACATTCAGGCGGCTAAGGGTAAGAAATGTGTAAAAATAACTTAAATTATGTGCAGAAATCATAAAAACTGTATGCACGATGGCTATTTGTGATGATTTTGGGGTGTTGAAAGGATTTTGGAGCAATGTTATGCCAAAATAGCTGCCCAAATGGCAAACGCAAATCGCAGTTGGATGCCGGCTGTGTCTGGAACCTTCTTGAAGAGGAAGAAGAAGAACGCGTGTGGATTACTCATGTGATGGCTGCGAATGGGAAATGTTTCGCTTTTAAATACCCTTTAAAAGAGGTTTATGTATCCTTTAAGAAGATATAACCCAAATACAATTATTTACTTTCTTGTAGTGTATAGATAATCCTGAACAGCTGATTTGTTTAGACAAATCCATCTGTTTGGTTATGGATTAATTAGTCATATGTTTTTAGAGATTTAAAGCGTGTAACAAGCTTTTTACACTCTTAATAAAGATAATGAAATATTTATAATAAATACTCTACCTTTGCAGCTGTTTCCGATGCCATTCGCACCAGCTTGGGACCCCGCGGCATGGACAAGATGATCCAAGCGGGCAACGGCGAGGTGTCCATCACCAACGATGGTGCCACTATTCTGAAGCAGATGAACGTGCTGCACCCGGCCGCCAAGATGCTGGTTGAGCTGTCCCGCGCCCAGGATGTGGCGGCTGGCGATGGCACCACCTCCGTTGTGGTCATTGCCGGCGCTCTGCTGGAGGCCTGCGAGAAGCTCCTGCAGAAGGGCCTGCATCCCACTGCTATCTCGGACTCGTTCCAGCGCTGCTCCGACAAGGCTGTGCAGATCCTCACACAGATGTCCACGCCCATCGAGTTGACGGACCGCGAGACGCTGATCAAGAGCGCCTCCACATCTCTGAACTCCAAGGTGGTGTCGCAGCAGAGCAGTCTGCTGGCTCCTATCGCTGTGGATGCCGTGTTGAAGGTCACTGAGCCCGGCAAAGAGGTCTCTGTGGATCTTAAGAACATCAAGGTCATCTCCAGCCTGGGGGGCACTGTCGAGGACACCGAGCTGATTGATGGTCTGGTCTTCACAAGCCGCTCGGCGGGCACCAATGCCCCCAAGCGCATCGAGAAGGCCAAGATCGGTCTTATCCAGTTCTGCATCTCGGCGCCCAAGACCGATGTGAGTATCTGGCGGAGATACAAACTCTGACAAAGAAACCTAACTGAAAAACTAACTTGCAGATGGATCACAGTGTGATTGTGTCGGACTACGCTGCCATGGATCGTGTTCTGAAGGAGGAGCGTTCCTATATCCTGAACATTGTCAAGCAGATCAAGAAGGCTGGCTGCAATGTCCTGCTGGTTCAAAAGTCCATCTTGCGGTAGTTTAAAATGCTCTTCTTGCCCATTCATATGCTCATCATTCTAATCTTCAACATAACTCCCTTAGTGATGCTGTTTCGGATCTGGCTCAACACTTCCTGGACAAGATCAAGTGCCTGGTGGTCAAGGATGTGGAGCGCGAGGATATCGAGTTTGTGTGCAAGACCCTGCATTGCCGCCCGATTGCCTCGCTGGATCACTTCACAGCCGAGAATCTGTCTAGCGCCGAGCTGGTCGAGGAGGTGGCCAGTGGCACCAACAAGTTTGTGAAGATCACCGGCATCCAGAACCCGGGACGCACCGTGTCGATCATCTGCCGTGGATCCAACAAGCTGGTTCTGGAGGAAGCTGCCCGCTCACTGCACGACGCCCTCTGCGTTGTGCGTTGTCTGGTAAAGAACCGTGCCCAGATTGTGGGCGGGGGAGCGCCAGAGATTGAGATGTCTCTGCAATTGGCCGCTGCGGCTCAAACCGTGGAAGGTGTGGATGCTTACTGCTTCCGTGCATTTGCCGATGCCCTGGAGGTTATTCCCTCGACGCTGGCCGAGAATGCCGGCTTAAATCCAATTGCCACGGTCACGGAGCTGCGCAACCGTCACGCCCAGGGCGAGAAGACGGCCGGCATCAATGTGCGCAAGGGCGCCATCACAGACATCCTGGCGGAGAATGTGGTGCAGCCGCTGCTGGTCAGTATTTCGGCCATCACCCTGGCCACGGAAACGATTCGCTCGATCCTCAAGATTGATGATATTGTAAGTAATATTTTATTTTTTGTTAATGTTTAATTTATATTTTATTTATTTATATTTCAGATCAACACCTTCTGTTAGGAATTGGACGTGGTCTCTTTCAGTTGTCTATGTCTCCGTTCAAGATCAATCTTCAAGCATTTTCATCTAACCCCTCACATCTTATACCCATTATGCGGCTGCGCATGAACTTTTGAATAAAATTCACATTATATACACTACGCCTTACCAGCTTAAAACCTATGTATTTAAAAAAAAGAAAACAAAAACTAAAAGATTAAATACTTCGCTAACACGGAAACAAATTCATTTGCTAATTAAAAAGGAAATGTGGTAAACCTTTGAGTGATTTTCTAAAGAACAATATTTTAAGATGTTTAGATTTTTGCGCTCCGAGCTTTGTACTATAAAGAAAAAAAGAACAGCTTGAATGCGGTAATTCAAATGTATCTGCGTTTATGTATGTTCTTCTTAAAGTTACCTCTAGGCATTCTATAAACTAGCTTCTAATATTAAACACACAATGGAACTCCTCTAACTTACCCCGCCGACCCAAGTGATTATCAGCTAACCTTATCTAATGTGCGAGCTTCTTGTCCTTTAGTTTCTGCGTTCGAAACCTGGGGTTTCAAAGGGTTCATTCGCTGACAACCCCGCGCCCCTTTCACACCAACGCCCCAAAGTAATCCACCCCGCCGTTGGTTCGTGTTTTTTTGGGGATTCCTTTTTGTCCTGGGCGTGTAAATAAAAATCACTTGATGCGATTTTTATGATGTGCGTTAAATGATTAAACCACTTGAACTGGTTTCAAATTGTCAAAAAATAAAGGGGAAAGGGAAAGGGAGGCGGCAAGGGTCTTTATCCTTTTGTTTTCTTAGCCCCATTTTCGGGTTTCGTTTACACTTGGGTGTGATTAGATTGGGGAAAGGGTCTGAGATTCGAGACTATCTCTCGTGTCCGGAAACTTTCGGCGCGTGTAAGTTAATTAAATGTGTAAACATGTCAAAGGGATCAAGTTTTTCAGCCCGACTATCATCTGCCATCACCATCACCACCTCCATTCACCCATCTGCCAAGATGGTGTGAGATTTCGGATCACGCCCTTGATTGGCTCCAATTTTTGAGCCTGGGATAAAAAAAAGCTATTCCTCTAATTGGCCGACTGACTTGCAAGGGAGGTTTTTCACTGGGGATTGCATGCAAATTTTCCATTTTAAAGCGTTTTTACTCAGGCGGCCATTGAACAATGAACTTGTTCGGTTTTCCATTTTGATTTTCTGAGGGTGGAAAATGTAAACTCCCAGAGGTTTTCCTTTTTATTTGCACCCGTTTTTTTTTTGGTGTTTGCCACAATTTTATGCTCTTGCAAAGGATTTTATAAATTTACCCAGGAATTTAATGGGTAGATGAGAATTTTTTTAAGTTTTAAAAACATATAAACGAAAATATATTTAAAAAGGGTGCTACTACATATATTTTATTTTATTAAGAAATTATTTTTACACAAAATTTGTTGTGTAAATATGTTATTGCATACTCTTAGACATACTTAAAAAAGATTTGAGGCCTATACCGGGATTTTAAATCCTTCGAAGGTTTTAAAAACTAATAATAATTTGATATTATGTGTATGTATTATTTATTCATTATTTATTTATTTAAAATGAACTTAGATTTTTGTTACTTTAATGGGTATAGCTAACTTCGATCTATGCTTTATTATTTTTCTTGTTATTTGTTCTATTTTCTTGCTACTTTTTAGCTGTTGTTTACTCGCCTGTCTTGGGGCATTGTCGTTCTCTCAGTTCTGGACATCGTCCTCGTTCCCATTTGTTTCTTGTGCAAATATTGAATTTGCGCTTTTTTCCCCAGCTATTTGCCGGAGCCGGAGTGGCCCACACTTTTGAAACTTTTCATTTCGGGGGTTTATTCCTTTGTTTCGCCTGTTTGCTTAATTTTTGTATGCGATTTTCTTCATCTACTTTTTTGCTCATTTCATATTTTCATTGTAATTCAATTGTGTTTTCCCATGCCGCGACGCTGTTTTTTTTGGCCAAATGTTTGCACAAGTCTTATGTTCTCTCCAGTCGGGCGAAAAAAAGGGGTGTGTTCCCGCCCCTCATCGGCGGAGCGGTGTCCTTGTTTCTTTTTCTCGCTAAACGAATTGAAATTCAAAGCATCAAATTGTCAGCCAGTCACGCAGAAATTTAACATATGTTGGCCATATAATTTGCGAGCACTTTTTTTTTGGGCCCCGAAATTACCAGAGTCTGCTATCCTGCATCCTTGAGGAACAAAGAAGAATAGATAAATCATAATTGAGTTTTAGATACAAAATTTTAGAAAACGTATAAGTAAACTAAAATAATGTAAGTGGCCTTATAGGTTATTTAAATATAGGTAAAACTACAATTGGTTTATGGTTTTACTTTATATCATTTTTATATATTTCCTATCATAAAACTAAACTCCTGCAATTCTAATATTAAAGAACTTTAATTTAATAATTTATTTCACAAAAAAAGACTCAAATTCATGCTCTTGTAGGAAAAATAACTACAAAAAGAATTATTCGATAGAATAGCACGAAGCAAAAGCATAAAGGAAACTTAATTTTCGTTAGTCCTGCCAAGTGGCTGGTGATTAATGATGTCGGGGCCACGACAATATTATGAAAACGCATTCGAAAATTTCATTAAATTGTTATAAATGAAGCGGACTGGCGAAAGGAAAAATGAAACGTTTTTCTCTCGCAGAGAAAATTCAATTTGCAAATGCAGCAAATGTTTGCTATCCTCCGTCCCAAGGAAATCTATCAAACAGAAACCAGCTGAATGAATGAAATCTCGGGCGGACAATCTCCCCCCTGAAATCCTGGTGAATGGCCTACGGGGCTTATCAGCCCATTTTGGACCAGCACTTTGAATATGACCAATGTAATCGATGTATCCCCCGATTTCCTCCATTGAAAACCAAAATTGCTCAAAGCCATTTTTTGTCCGTTTTCATTCAGGACTCTCAGCTTTTTTTCTTCTTGGTTATTTGAACTGGACAGACGTCGTCGTCTGCTCGGGACTGATAACATTCAAAGAGTCCTGACTCAGGATTCGAGTGCTCGCCAATTATGTGTGAGTGCTGGCCGAGATTGGGCCTTGCTCTGGCCACCGTTTGATGTGAGCTGCTGTGTGTGTGTGTGTGCGAGGGTGTGTGTGGATCTGCAAATTAAATAGGGTAAGTATTCTGGTCGAGATTTCACTTCTGGCCAGATTAAAAATTTATTCGCTGTTCCGGACAGCTGCCTGGAAGGCAAAACCTCAAGTTTTAAGTGCTTGAAAAATGCCTTTGGGCAAGGGGAATAAAGCTTTGAAAAGTAATATATTTACTTAGAAATTAAAAATTTAAAAAATCTACTAATTATTCTGTAAAGGTATCATACATATAAAGAATTAATACCATCACTATAAAGTTTCATATACAAATAAATCGACTCCATATGGTCTATTCCCTTGGACCACCATTTACCTAATTTATTGGCACACTTCCATTAAGATATCTCCATCAAGGACTTGACTCGCCTAAGCGATTTCAAAGGATACGTAGCCCATCTTCTGCCAGGGATACGGGAGAACGGAAAACAGCAAACAACAGGAACTGGGACACAGGAACAAGACCGAAATCAACCACCGAAGCGGGCACCATATGACATAACTATGTGTGAATTGATGGCATAAACCCTTTTGCCCCGCTCGTTTATTTTTTCAGAGATCCCAGCTCGGAGCCGTGAGCGAATCAGAGCTCGGCAAACTCCAGGGGTTGGGGTTGGATGGCTAAAAAAGGATTTACACGCTTGCCTCGATATACAAATAAGGGTTTCTGCCGGCCCTGCCATTGCCATATTGACTGTCGCCGGGGCCCAAAAGATGAAGTGATTTCTTATCCAACAAATCCACACTCGACATCGGGGGGAAAAAATAAAGAAAAATAAAATAAAAGGGTTGTGGTGGTGTGTGGGTCCCCTCTTCTTCGAATCCTGGCTGGCTCTTGGCCCGCGTTTGCCAGGAAGTTTATTAAAAAATGGTCGTGTTTGCCTTTGTCGCGTGGCAGGCGGACGCTTTTGGAGCGGGCCAAGGAAATCAGTTAACTAAATATCTCGTTCAATATTTATTTAGGCTTCGCCTAATGAGATTCGAGTGGCACACGTCGACAGCCGATGAACCTAAAACGGTGGCTAATTGAATAATAAGCTCAATCCATTTGGAAGTTATGGAATTATGGCAGAGATAATTTAATATATAAAATTTAATCAGGGTTTAACACAAAATGGAAGCTTATAAAAGTATTTAATTATAAGTTTTTCAACTGAATAAATACAAAATTGGGCCTGAATAATTCAAAGTGTGAATTAAGCTAAAAAATTCTGAAAAACTACACATTGTTTAAAGATACTTAAAAAATATTTCAATAAATTAAAAATATTATATTTCAGATGCTTACACCCCAGTTTAGGGTTATTTTATGGGAACCGAAACATAATTATGTTTCTTAAAAAGTTCGCCACTTATTGTAGCACAAGATTGTATCCTTTGATATAAAAAAGTTTACCATGACGAGGTAAATATCGGTGCACATTTAAAAAAAAATCGGAAAAAGACGCTATATAAGTTTTATAAAAAAGTTTGCAAGTACAAGCTACAAACATTCATTAAATTTTAATTAAATTACTTTAATTTGAACTGTAAAATTCATCACCCAAAAATCATACCTTTTCCCCCACAAAAAATACAACATTATAAATTTTCTTTTATAAATAATTTTATCGGAATAATTTTTATTGAAATTTTTGGATGTTTAGGTCTAAGTTCAAGTTTTCAAGATCAATTTACAATTGGACATCGTACAACAACATCGGTATACATACATACACATCTAAAATCAATACACATTGAATACAGCTCTAGGGATCAATCGATGTCGTCTGGCTATAGGATATAGGACACAACAGATACATACATACATATATTTATGGCATTGGGGTGTTGTTAGAACTAGAAACTCTTCTACATGCATACAGATACGAATAGGTAATGTGGAGCTACAAGTACTCATAAATTCGTTATGGATCTCTTCTGATACGACTGGCTATCACCTAGTTTCCTAAATACATCCATGGCTTTGTTGTATTTGATATGGAGTGTGTCCGTGTGTGTGTGTTGGAATGTTGTGGAAGAATTTGGAGTAAAAGCTGACTATGTACAGGGTTTCGCGGGGTTCGCCCGATCTTCCTATTCGCCGGAACTGATGGAGCTGCCGCAGAGGGAACCGGAACCGGCTTCCATTTGCATGTGGGACATGTTCAGGGCCTGAGGTGGATAGCCAAAGGCATGACTGCTCAGTGGAGTACCCGTGGGGCTGTCCAGGTCGAGGGAGGGATTGATGCGCTTCTCCTTTTGGCGACGATTGCAGAACCACACTCGCACCACCTCCTTGTCCATGTGCAGGCGCTCCGACAGCTGGTTAATCTCCTCCGAGGTGGGCTTGCAGTTCATCAGAAAGGCCTTCTCCAGGGTGGTGCGCACCGTGGTCTCAATGGAGGTGCGTTTCTTGCGCCTGCGCCCCAGGATACTCTCGGGTGTGCTGGTCAAACTGCTGGTCATGGTGTTGATGTTGAACACTCCGCCGCCCGACTTGGCCACACTCGAGTCGGCATCCTCCAGCCACTTCTGGAGCAGCGGCTTCAGCTTGCACATGTTCTTGAAGCTCAGATTAAGGGCCTCAAAGCGGGAAATGGTGGTCTGCGAGAAGTCATTGCCATAGAGCTTGCCCATGGCCAGACCCACGTCGCCCTGGGTGAAGCCCAGCTTTATCCGGCGCTGCTTGAAGGTCTTGGCAAACTGCTCCAGCTCCTCAAGGTCCGTGGTCTCCTCCGGCGACTGCTCCAGCTTGGCCATGGCCGAGGCCACAGTCAGACCGCTCTGGGGCTTGGGAGTGCTCTGTTGCTGGTGCTGGTGCTGCTGCATGCTGGGTGTATTCGGAGTCATCACGGCACTGCTCAGTCCCAGAGAATTGGCGGTCATCGAGTTGGGGGGCGTGCGCTGCTGGGACTTGCCGCTGTGCCTGGGCACAGGACTCAAGGAGGGACTTCTTAGGGGTGACTTCGCCAGCGGCGTGGAGTAACTGGCCGGATGATCCTCCCGCTGCTGCTGCTTCATCTGCTGCAGAGCCTGAAACTGGGCCAGGGCCTGCAGAGAGTTTTGAAGCAGAAACTGCGAGGCCAGGTTGGGATTCGGGAAAGCCTCGGGAGCCAGTTGGCGGACCATTTCGATGTAGCTATGCAGCTGGAGCTGCAGCGCCTGATGCATCTCATCTGGCGCAAAATTCATGGGTTGTGGTGGCACCACACTGGGCTCCAGCTCCTCCTCCTCCTCCTCTCGCTCCCTCTTCGTTTCCTGTTTGATTTCAGCTAATCTCTTTGGCGGTGGAGCCAGGTCCAGCACCTCGTTCTCCAGCTCCGGATCCAGATCCCGGGCCTGGCGCTTGCTGCTCAGATTCTGTGGCATCTCGCCGCAGTTCTCGCCCAGCTCCAGTTCCTCCTCCTCGAAGCTCTTGCCGCAGTCTGTAAGGAAAGAAAAAGAAGAGATATTTTTATGTTGTGCAAAAAAAAAAATTAGAGGAGATATATTTTTATATACATATATGTATAGTACACGTTGATTGTGGTGGTTGGTAGTTTGCTTTTCAATTTTCCAACTCAATGAAGTTCAAGTAGCCGGACTCTGGTCAACGCACGCGTCGTATAATTTGATTTTAAGCAAAAGACTGTGCAAGTTTTTCAATATTTCCACAGCTATTTTGAAGGGTATCGAAAGGATATCTTGGATTTGAGATGAAATTAAATTAAAATATAAAAAAAAATAGTTATCGATAATTTATAACGAATATAATTATTTTGAAAATCATTAAGCATATTTATTTGAATTCTTTAACATTTTTTAAAAGCAATTTGCTTAATTTTTTAAACTGTTTAGATTTATATATTCTTTTAATAATTCTTTTTTAAATGGAAGCAATTTATTTTTTATGAGAATTTAAGATGAAAGCCCGTTATTTTTTCACCCTTTTACTAATAAATATCTATATAATCATTTAAGGTGTCCACTACTTATTTAGCTAAAAAAAGAACAATCTAATAATAATAAAAGTAAATGTATTATTTATTATTTAATCCTTTTCCTATACTTCCCATTATTTAAAAGAGTATTTATTTTCCAAGCGCCTTTTCCTATACCAATTTCTCTTCAGCCTTTTTAAGGCAAATTTTATTCAATCTTCCAATTGAATGCCCATCCTTTTTTCCCCGGCTATCCTGTCCAATGTCTGCGTCCTGCGGTTAGCTACGATAGACGCTCAAGCGGAAGGGTTCGCCTTTGTGGCCTCCACTCCCCATTGAACCCACGACGAAATCCCCCCAAAACTGTCTTGTTGAAAACCCAATCATGCATAATAATTGAAAAATAGCTGTACATCAGAGAGGAGTCAAGCAGGAAGCTGGGCCTGCCGAGTCCTTTGTCTCTGTTAAATGCGCAGCAACCGGTTAACGAAAGGAGCTCAGATTTCATAATTTTTCTAAAGAAAATATGATTGATTTCGATGGGTTATAAAATATAATAAGAATGAAACTTTTGACAGGAGAAATATAGAAAATAAAAATAAAGAATCCTAAGACAATAAATCAATTAAGAAATGTTGTATTAAAAAATTAATACTCATATCTTAAACATCTTTCTACAAAACCAACTTCCTAACATTTGTAAAAAATGTAAAAATAAAACCCTAAGCATTAGCGAGGCAAAAAACCGAACCCTGTAAACCGATTTACAAAAATAAAGAGACTAGAATTGATAGTTTTAAGCGGATTCAACCCCATGTAAAACTCGATTCAGAGGATTAGAGGACATTTTTCAAAAATATCTGCGATGCGGGAGTTTCAAACTTTGCCACTAAATTGCATGCAGCCAGCTGTTTTTATGACTCCTTTCATGTAGAACGGCAAAAGTTGAGAATATACGCCATAATAAAATTAGCCATTGAAAGCGAATCGGGGAACCACCAGTCAGAGCCAAGCCAAGGGTTAGGCGTATTCCCAAAAATTTGTCACCCTTTTTGATCAAAATTTTTGCAACCCCTCGCTGGCACGAGATTTTTCAAATTTAAAATTCGTTACATTTTCGAATGCACGAGTCGCGGATTACAACCGATGAATGCAACTTGCCATTGGACCAGCTAAAGAAGGGTTCCACGGATGCATTGTTTGTTTGCTCAAAAAAAAAAGGAGGAAAGTCAAGAAGCCTCTGTGGGGCAAGTTCAAGTCTAGAAGGAAACATTACTGCGATCCTTTTGTGCTTGGAATGCGCCTGCAGTGCGCTATCCACGATCCTCGATTCCCTCAGCCCAAAACCAGGTGATGCCGCTTTGTCTGTCCCCGGAGCAGATGTGTTGTCCTGCTGACGAGGCATGTCTGTATGCAAGTTCCTCGTCCTGCTTCTGGCACAATGGCAATGTGTGAATGTTTCCACTGACAAATGAAGTGTTGCCTCTATTTGAAAATTCTCTGTACTCCTTTTTCCTCTCGCAGTTTTTAGGGGTTGGTTTTTGGGACCTAGCACCGATCAAAGGGAGTGTAAAGTGCGTTTCGATTTATGGGAAAGATATAGAGAGAGTGCATTGGTAAAGATTTATGGTGATAGTGAACTATAGAGTCTAGCAATCCAATTATCCCTGCATATCGCATGCAGTATATCTACATATAAGTTAAGCCAAAATCACTTTCACAACAGAAACGGGGTTTTGGAGAATTTTATGATGGATCGATCGATAGAAATATGTAGGAGATATTTGGTTAACTATTCTGATAAAACTTTGAAATATTTTATCTTAAAAATCTATTTAAAAAAAATATATAAATATCCCGTAAGTATAAGTCAATAAGCTTCATAAAAATATAATGTATTATATAATTTATATTATTTCCTTTTAATAGCCCCTTCATTACTTCCTATATAATAAGCCCCTTTAACCTTAGCTTCCCTCTCAACCCTTCATTATAAATCCAAATCCCCTCTTTAACCCCTTCTTAAAAGTCCTATAATTTCCAGCTTGTTTGCATGCCACACACAAAACGCCCTCGAAACGCCCACCGAAGAAAGTACATATAAATTTTCTAAATACAAAAAGAGGAAGCACCCAATCAAAACCGCTGATTATAATATCCTTTACTCGCTGCCGCTACAGAATTACCCTTCAACAAAAAAAAGAAGGCCAAAGAGAGCCTCAATTAACTTCACGCAACCAAATCCTTTCAATTTGAATAACGGAGGGGAGATTGCTCAACAAGTGGCACTTAAAAAAATAACATGGCATATATATATATAAAAAATAGGTGGCAAAGGGTAACCCTTCACACCTCGACGCTATTCAAATGATATGTTAAACAGGGTTGAGAGCGGGATCAACAGTTTGCCTTCCTGTTACGGCACTTGAGTTTTTTAGCAGCCGCAACCCTTTTTTTCAGAGGAGGACTTCCCTCCTATTATACTATTTTGACAACATTTAAATATGCATAATAGCGAGGGGTGTAATAAAGAGGGGTTTAGGGTTAGGTTAGGGCTAGGCACCCTTGGCTCGTTTGACTCGCCTAATTTGTGTAAACCAATAAAAATGCGCGTTTAATTGTCAACTACTATCGGATGGGCATGGGCCACCCTGCCTGCTAATGCGACGCCAATAAATTATAATATTCAAATCGGGGTGGATTTCGTTGCATGTTTTTGCATAGATTAGTTGCACTCGGTTAGGGGTTGTCCTGCCTAGGGGTTCGCAGTTCGAGGTCCTTGCATAATTGCTCCGGGCCAACGCATTTAAATTCGCCAAAGCAGAAATTTACATTCTGACAAATTGTTATTTCTGTTTTGTTTGCGAAACAGAAGAGGGTCGTGTTAGGGTCAACGAAGGGGAGAGGGAGTTGGAGATGGAGGTCAAAAGAGCATGTATAGGGGTCTCAGAAGGATGATCTCCTGTTTTTAGCATGCAGCGGCGGGGGTTGTTTTCCGGGGGAGGATGTGGGTGGGTGGGTTTTTCCACGGATAAAATAAAAGTTTTTGGGTGGCATTCAGGGGAAATGGTCGAACGAATATTTAAGTTTGCAATTTTATAACAATGGGAAATAATGAGCGTGTGTTTAGACTGCACAATGCTTAAAATCTTTAAACAATTAATGGTTGATTTTAGGGAAATAGAAAAGGTTTTTAGTTAAATGAAAACTATTTTTACAAATTATATATTTACTTTATCAAGGTTAGTAAATAAATTAACCAAAATGAATTATTTCTTTATCCCTGTAAGTAACTTAAAAATATATACCGAATAAGTTTAAATTTGTATTCATTTCTTTTGAAATTATAAATATTTTTCAAGTAAATAAAAAACAAGAATCTATACTATAGTTTCTCAATATCCTTTAACCCTTCTATTCTTTTAAATTCCTCAAAATTCCTATTGCCAAGCCAGAAGGCTTCTGGTACGAGTTCAGTCACACTTCGGTCACGTGCTGGTCCCTCAACAGCACCTATAATAAATATTATACGTACCCCTCGTCCTAACCTAATGCCTCATTACCAATAACAGAACCAAGGACTCCAGTTCCTACCTAAGCTGAACCCAGGAAATAAACCCAATATAGCATAGGGGATGCGGCAAAGGGGGATGCATGGCTGATTGCATATTGCAAAAAAAAGAGAAATACTGAAAACTATAAAAACTGTCTGTCTGTCTGTATGCCTGTCTCTCCCAGTGAGTAATCAATTTAGCCACAAAGTAGCCACGTTCCGACACGAGCCGGCAGTGGCATAAAAAAAGGACATGTCAGCTGAATGCTGCCCAAGGATTAGCCATTTATATTAAATAGTAAAAGATATTTACCTGATAGCGAGCGCAGCGGCGAGGGCGGTGTGGGTGAGTTGGACATGTGCCGCATAACTGGAAAGATAAAATAGAAAATATTTTTTTCAATTTTAAATAATACTTTTGATGCTAGGAAAATGCAAATGCAAATGACACGTACTCCAAGTCCAAGACACAAATGGACAAAAGGCCAAACAAATCCACAAAAAGGGAGTGGGAGCTGCGTCAGGGTGTTTTCATTTCATGTCTGGATCGTAAAATGTCCATTAGGAATTCGTACATTACACACAAACATTTCTTATGGCGAAAATAACATGCAAAAATGTTCTCTTCTCCCTGAGCTGAGTGCCCGCTGTTGTAAAATTTTTAAGGATCAATTTTCGCGTGAAAAGGCATGAAATAATGCTTAAAGTAGTTTTCACACTTTTTTATGGGATCACTGGGAATAATTTTTAAATGATTTATGCAAGGATTTTGAATTAAGCTATAGATATTTTTTTAAATTAAGTTTTAGCCAAGTTTAAAATAGTTTTACTAAGAAGAAGGTAGCTTCTGTGGTTATTTTGTAATAATTTAGATTATTTATATTGGAAAGAATTAACTTTTATAAAAGAAAAAATATATAAAAATGGATAAATATATTAGACAATAAGCCAAAAATTCATAATTTATACATAATTGCAGTCTTGAAATAGTAAAGAGTATTTTAATTAAAAAAAGAACTTCATTTAATTTAAAATCTCTTCCATTTTCCCTAAAAAAATCAGCAAATTGTCACAAAATCCCCAAACGAAAATCCACAATTTTTCTCCCTCCCCCTATCCACCGCCCACTTTTTTGTCCTTTTTCTCAGTCTCTCTTTTTTGTGCCATTTGGTTTTTTGTTTTGCAAAGTAGATATTAAATTTATAGCTCCCTCGGGGCGTAAGCAAAGTAGTATCCTTGCCGGGACTGGGTAGGAAGGACAACGGGCAGCAGGAAAAAGTAACATATTTTTACGACAATATATTGTTGTGAGAACGCTCTGACTTGGGGAATCCTTGTGCATAATGTCTCCAATGCAGGACAATATAAATATACAGATTACCCATTGGCCATTCGGATGGCGTTGTCCTTGTGGTCGGGTAATGGTTTTCCCCGATGGGATTGGGGCCAGCTTAGGCCGTGGCAGTGGGGTGACCCTCACACCTCACTTGTTGGCAGGATAACAAGTGGCATTAGTCAAAGGATCTGTGGGATTTTGGGCAAGGAGATCATCTGCATGTTAGCCTTGGAATATGTATTCTCCATTCTCCCTTTTTTTTTATACCCATACCTTCGGCTTAAATGTAATTACAGAAAATTTGCCTTTTGTGGCTAAATTGGTTGCTTTTCCTTTGTCCTTTCACCAGCGTAAAAATCTCTGCGCCTTAGGACATCGTTTTCTCCCTAAAAAAACGCATCCGAAGGAAAGGCAAAGAAAAAAAACGTTTCGTTTTTGCCTTTGTTCAAATGCAAAATACTCTCAGGAAAAAAAAAGAGACAACGTCTTGGACACAGGTAAAAAGGACACTCGGCCAGGATGCAAATGTAAACACAAGCAAAACGACGATCACACGCTCGCACAGTGGGATGTCAAGGACAGCTGCTGGCTAAAAACGACACCGCCGCTGCCAGCAGCACCAGCAGGACATCGCATCAAATCTATTGCAAAACGCCATGAAATCGTTCATCTGATAGGGAAATTGTCTGTGTGTGTGCCTGTTCTATATATAATATTCCGATCTGGACCCTCGGCCCGGGATAATGTGTGGGCGTGTAATCATCATCGGTGTCCTTTGTCTAAGCCTGGTAACCTTTCTTTCCCTTGGCCATTTTCTAGGTGGAAATTTATTGCTCCGAAAGTGAAACGTTTTTTTTGGTAACAGGTATAGGGTCGCATAAATATGGTTAGGATTTGGGTTTTCTTTTGGTTTTGTTTTTATGGTTTGTTTTCTTAATGCATTAGTTATATAATTAATTTTTTAAATCAATGGAAAGGGTATATTTTAATTATAAGGAACATTGATAAATTAATTGTAAATAAGCTAATAATGAGTTTACGCATGTTGCAATATCAAGTTAAAATGTGTTCCACGTTTAAAATGGTTTAAAATAGGGTAACGTTCTTTTTTTCTTTTTTAAAACCAAAAATATGTTGGAATTTTTTCTTTCATTATATATATTAATAGTATTATTTAATATTTAAATACATTACAAAATATCTACGATTCATCCATCCCATATTTATTTTGAATTGTCAAATGTATACCTCTTAAACTGTCAAAATATACTGATTTCTTAAGTTGTAGTTCAGATTTCCTATTAAATTTCCTCATATTTAAATTTAAATAGTGTTTTTAAAAAACCCCAGATACACCTGACAACCCATTTTCAAAGTCCTTTTTTATGAAAGCTAACTGGCAACTCTAAGAAACTCACATGTGTGTGCTGTTGCTGTAGCTGTTGCTGCTGCTGCTGTAAGGTCCTGGCAGACTCTAATTTTTGGTATCTCCACATTTTGTGATGTTTGTGGCGTTTGTTGTGCCGGCTGTGTGTTTGGGTTTGGAGTTTGTGTGTTTTTTGGCGGTGTGGTTGCCTCCCAGAGGCACCGCTGCTGTTGTTGCTGTAGCACCATCATTTTCGTTTCAGTTTATTATGTTAATTTATAATTAAAACAAGCACTTTGTACGTATATTCCACGAGGAGCAAGGAAAAAAGAGCGTCTGCGATTTCGTTCTTGATTTCTCAACTTTTCAGACGATTCTCTTGGTTTCTTTACTTTTTTTTTGCTAGTTGAGCGACCGAAGCCGAAGAGTAGCCGAATGCAACTGACTGAATCCGAGAAGACGAGGCGACTTGCTGCACTCGCTGTGGGACCCGTTATGTGTGCGCCGCACATTGCTATCCCGCACTCACTCTCGCCCTGGTATCCCGGTCTCGGCCTCTCGCTCTCGCTACCGTTCGTTTATGATTTGCAGTGGCAGTTAGTTTTCCACTCACTCACTCCGCTCAAACTTCACTCACTCGGCGGCGTGTCGCACTCACAATCAACCCTGCACCGTTAGCCGAATATCCGGGTGTGTGTGCCAGTGTGTTGGTGAGTGTGGAACGTATTCTTTGTCGCCTGCATTCTGATCAGAATTTCCATTGCACTCCATTGTGTTGCTGCCTTCCCCTGAATTTCCACGTTCTTCCTGCATTTTCCTGCATTAGCATAGGCCACAACTTGACTTCTCCTCCAGGAATGGGTGTGGCCTATATATATGTGTATATATTATGCATTTACCCCGATTTCCCTTCGATTTTCTTTTTGATTTTCATCTCATTTTCCCCCGATTTGTTCTGCGCAGTATGCATATTGCAATTTGCTTTCTGTTGGCCAGTAAATCATAATTAAGTATTATATTATATATTTAGCAGAAGGTGTCGTCTGGCTTCTATGTACTAGAGGGTATATATAGCCAGAAGTTTAGGGGGTAAGTGGAGGTAGCTCCAAGATTCTTGATGAATAGGATATATTGTATATTTTCTCATGTAGCCTCTAGTATAATTTTAAATAGAAAATAATATTTAAAGATCCTATTATCGATTGAGAGACCTATATAACAAATCAAACCAAGAATTTAAAGCTTATGATCAAGGTAATAATATTTCTTATAATTTATGATGCAAACAATTTGTTTATTTATATTTTAAATATTCTTTTGATTGTGTTTTTCCTTCTAGCTATATTTATCGGGAAACGGAATTTAAGGTACAATTTTCCCCCTTTTAATTTTAAAATTGTAAATAATTTAAATATAATTGTATAAACTTTTCACTTAAATTAAAAGTTCAACCAAATTATCTTTTTTTTAAGTGTAGTAATTTTTTTCTATTTCTTTTAATAACGTCTTATTCATTGTAAGACTCAATCTCTTATTTCAAATCCATCGAACTCATAGCAATCCATTGGTCACAGTTGTTTCTGAATCCAGCAATCCTGACTGCAATCGTCCTGCCCTCTAGCTTCGAGCTCATTTCGGTGTGATTATATAAACACAAAACCCATTCATATAAACATCAGCGCAGCCATTGAACCGAGACTTGGTCGAGTAATTACAACAAGTGTTGTTTGTTGCGCTCTCTCACTCTGAGCAGCTTCTTCACACACCCACACCCACTCCTACACCCACCCACACACACACACATACACATGTCCTAGGATTTTCATTTTCCTTTTTGCTTTTGTTTTTCCTGAAAAGTAAGGAAAAGCGTACGGAAAGGGACTTGTAGTGACAGCGCATACATTTTATGATTATGATTGTGACTGTGACTGCGGCTGCACTTCCCTTTGCTTTCCTCTTGCTCTTCGGAAAAGTTTTGTGCAAGTTTCAGGGAAAAATAATGAGGAAAAATTCGTATATTTGTATTTTTTCTTTTCCTTTGGCTGACCTGGGCCCATTTCCTGTTTCGTCTGAAGTGTTTAATTAAAACTAGAGAATAATTGATTGCGCCTCGAATTTCTATATAAATAAAAGTTTAAACATTTTTACGTTTATTAATAGTTTAATAATTATGATTATTATTGAAATAAAAGCTTTAAGGGTGCAAACAATATAAAACTTAAACTTTAGAAAATATTACGAAAATATTTGAATACTATTTATTTATATCTGTTACTACTAAAGGTAGAATATATTTACTTTATTTAGGTTTAAAATTTAAAAAAGAATAAAAACTATAAAGAAAATATTCTTTACCACCTAAAAAGTCCCTCTTAAATCAATTTAAATAAATAATAATACGTCACTCCCTTTGTTTACACATTATATCTCATTAAAGTGCCAAAATGATTTAAGAGGCAAAAAATAAAAGAAAAGGAGGAAAATCAATAGCAATCGTTCGATTCTTCCCCCACAAACTAATTTCAATAGTTATCCTTTTGGGTCCCTGGCATTCCTGCTGCTCCTGCTGCTGATTAAACTTGTCACTGGGAGACAAAAGATAAACAGTTCCTCACTTTGGATAGTTTCCCTGTCTGTTATTTCGTTGGGCGGTGTCTAGGCAATTTGATTATTTGCCAGGAGCAGACAGCCAGGACAACCCAGAGCACCAGACAGGACACACACTGACCGAAGAGAAAAAAAAATAAAAGGGGGAGGCACACACTCAAATACACACACATGTGAAAGTCCCGGCAACATAGAAGTTTTCGGGCATTGAAATTAATCAAGAAAATAAACGCTTGGCAGCATCGTCGCAAATTCGTGGTTGTGGGGAAACCACACACACACTTTGCATGACGGAAACAGACGGGACAAGGGCAAGGACATCGCCCAGGATCAGCAGCGGTAGTGGGAGCAGGAGCTCTAACCCGGAACCGGGTAGGTTGTGGCTGTGAAAACTCGGACATTTCCCTGTCGCTTCTCATTCTGCTATTGCAACGCATTAAAATGACATACCAATTTGCGTTAAGCAAATAAGACGAGACTAGCATTCTTCTTCTTCTTCTTTAGTTAGTTTTACTTTGGCACAGTGGGAAATTGGGGGAAGGTTAAGTGGTTGGGGGCAGTGGCTTTATTGAATTGAATTTTGCGTAGGTTTTTCTTCGAAGCCTTGGGTTCTGGGCAAAGACGCAATATTTGCAAGACAATTTATGCGAAACATTTTAGATTGAATAAACGTTTACTTACATTTATTAAAGATGAATAATAAATGAAAAACATAAGTAAAACAGAAGGGAGATGGCTTCGTTTTCCAGAAAATTATTGGAAACTTAAGGATAAATATATAATATTAGGTAATATCTATTAAAAAACTTGTTTCGGGCTCTCTAAGTTTACAATCTGTATTTCTCTATAAATTTTGTATAGTAAACCAAACATTTTGCCTAAAAATTATACATTTTACTCTAGAAACCCTAAAAAAGTAACGTATTTCTTCTCCAAGACTTCATTTTGTGTATCGCAAAATGGGTTAAAAAACAGGCACATAAATCAACCATACTTTACCCATAAAAATTGTGAGAAAATGTTGCAAAAATTCCGTTAGATATCCCGTACTTAATCAGAGTCCTGGCACCCAAAAAAATACAATATATATAAAAAGGAACCGCAATTTTTCGTGCCTTTTCCTCACCCTCCTCAAAGACGAAAAATTGCACAAAAAAATCACCCAAAAAATGTTTTGGCCTTTGTTCAATTTGAATTTCTTTCAATTTCGAGCTATTTTACCTTAAAAAATTACGCATTAATGGGGTACATTCACCCTTAGGTAGTCACAGAGCCCAGGCCAAGGGGTTGTTGCCTACCCCTCTGCGTGGCGAATGCGAGTTTACCTTAAGGCTAAGCTGTGGAAGATCTTGGGTAATCCCTGACAGTGATCCTCAATTTTTACCCTTGAGTCTCTGTCGTTTTTCTTCCTATTTTTTTTCGGGCCAAAAAACGGCGCGCAATTTTCTTCGGCATTGTGAGATGGTAAAAATCGGAAGAAAATGCATTATTTTTTCGTCGAAATTACTGCGAAGGGTTGACAGAGATTTTCTGTGGCAGATTGCCCCGGGACAGGGGCCCCGGCAAGTCGAAATCAATAAACGTTAATAAATAATCCAAGAAGGGAAGAAGATGCGGCGCTAGAAATGCGGAAGTAAAGGGACATTTTGGAGGCTGCTTTGTCCTCATCCTCTATTGATTTCCGTTTTGGTGGCGAGGCTTCCTCATCGATTTGCACTCGCTTCAATCGTGTTTCTTTTCTTATATTTTGGCGCGTTATTTTTTCGGGTTTTGTATGTGTGTCTGTTTGTTTTTTTTTTGGGGGTTTTCTGATCTGCAGATGGAAAGAGTTAAAAAGTTTTTGGAGGGAACATGATTTCTCTTTTAATTTTTGTAACGGTTTGTAGTGGAAAAGTTTTAAGAAGAAATAAAGGGCTTGTAAGCTTAGGAACTTGAGATTGGTTTAATAAACTAATGGCTGGTTTTCCAATTTTGAATAGTTTAGGGTCCTTTAAAATGTATTGTAATATTTTAGTAAAAATTAACTGGACGAGGTGAATTCTTTATAGTAATAATAAATACCTGGTGAATATTAGCTAAATACTTTCACAAATGCAAATCATAAATATTTAAGATTTGTTCTTAAAATCGATTTTAAAAATAAATCATTAAATATAGTAAATTTTTTAAAAAATAGTTGAAATATACTTAATTCCAAGTTAAACTTTATACAAGTTGATTAATAAACTTTTATTATAATAAACCCAAAGACATTTAACTTAGAACTTAAGTTGTTTCTGGAATCCCTATTTAATTGAATTTTAAATAAATTTCGCTAGACTTTTTGTTCCCTAAAAATACCACAATTTCCCTTAATCCAACCCCATTTTCCTCATTCCCCAAAAAATCTCCTGCAACCTCAAAAACAATCTATGCAAATCTAACCCTTATTGCGCAACCATTTTTGAGTCGGCGAAGAAATTTAAATCGCATTTAAATAAAAGTGGTGGTGGTTCAAAAAAAAAAAAAAACCTGGAAGAGAAAAATGGATTTATGATCTCAGCTTTACAGCTTGTAAAGCGTTTTTATTGGATTTACGGCCACCCTTGACGGAGTTTGGTCCCCGGGGCGGGGCTCAATTGGCCATAAGCTGCTCAGAGTACCGGGTCACAGTTGGTAGTGACACCAGTTTGCGTCAGAGCTTTTCTTTTGGATTTCCTCGAGCGCGGGGGGTGGCGAGTCCTTCTTTTTTCCACTTTTGTCGTGTCCCTGTCAAAGGTTACCTCATGCAATTGTGGTTCGGTTGTGCGCCTCAAGCAACCTTTTTCCAACTACCCCACAACCACCCACCGAATGGAATGACCCATGCCCCCTGACCCACTCACACACTAACTCACCACCACCTACTGGCCGCACAAAGTGGTTTTAAATTCCATTAAATAAAGTTGTAAAGGTTGCCTTCGATGGGTGTGCGGCGCACTCGATGGAGAGTTTTCACGCATATTTTGTTCGCACTTTTGTAAAATTTATTAATATTTTAGTGATTTTAAATGGAGTTTGTATGTTGGCAATTCAGGGGGATTTCCCTTTCTATATTTCTATGCGTTTTTTGTTCGTTGGGAGCTTGGTCTTTGGGGTAGGTGATACTATGGAAGCTATTGTATTAAATTGAGAGTTGGTAATTGAGTTGGATTTTTTCTTTTTCACTTTCTTATGTAATTTTGAGTGCATGGTTTTGGATTCTTTGAAATTTCATATAGAAAGTGGGGGTAGTTGTGTATGATTTTGATGGAAACTTAAATTACATGGAAAAATACTGATTATTATAGTAAAAAGTTATAATTTTTAAATTAATCTGAACAAAGAATAGTTCTGTTTAAAAACTCTTTTCTAAATACCTATTTTATGAACTCAAATATGAGATATAATTTCCACCTAACCCATTCTCTGTGTTTTTCTTACCATACCTGAGTCTTTTTTCCCGTAAAAAAACAATTAATATGAGCATAAACTTACCTTTGTTGACAGGACGACAATGTCGACCGTTTGGTGTGGGCTGCTCGTAAATGTTGAGGTCCTTGGGCGGAGCCGCCGTCGCGGAGTTGGGCAGCGGCAGGACCTCCTCCTTTGGCTGGGCGGGTGGTTGCACTGCCAGTAATGCCGTGGGTGGCAGCAGCTTCCTGGCCAGGCCATTGCCATCACAAACGACCTCATGCCAATGATGGTTATGTTCCAGCTGGCTGGCAACTTCCTGGGGCTGCTCCTGCTCCGGCTCCAGCTCATGCTCCTGGAGGACTTCCTCCTCGTCACGCAACTGCTGCTGCTTGAGCTGATGCTCACGAATGAGGCGATCCCGTTCGTGGAAATGCCTCACGAACAAGTGGTCACCATTGGGATGATGATGGTGATGCTGTTGCTGCGGCTGCTGCTGCTGCTGTGGCTTCGGTGGGGTTAACGACTTGAACGTCTCCGTTTTGGGGGGATAGACGCCGGCGACCAAGCTGGGCGGCAGACTATTAATTAATGTGCCCATTGTCCTTTGCTGGTAATGATGTTGTTGGAACATAATTTCGTGCAGCGGTATTAGAAAGTCTGGCAGGGATTTCTGACGCTGCTTGACCGTTGAAGCCAGCGTTTCCATGCCAAAATATGAGACCGGCAGACACGTCTGCTGCTGCCGCTGTTGCTGTTGCTGCTGCTGTTGCTGACCATCTTCCAGCGGCAGGAGGCGGCTACAGGCGGAAGTCATCATCTGCGGAATGGCGACGACATCCTTGTTGATGCCGCTGTTCCCGCCACTATTATAATTATGATATCCAATGCCCTCGGCGGGACTTAGATACCAGGGATTTAATATTGTTTTGTTGCCACGACAGCTTGTAGCAGCAGCCAGCGCTATAAATCACAGAGAGAAACACACAACAGGAAAAAAAAGGGTTTTAGCAATTGCATTTTTATAGACTGGCCCCGAAAATTTAGTGAGAATTGGTTGATTTTCTCCCCAAAAAAATAAAGGAAGTGATAGAGCTGATAAAAATGGGCTAAAAAAGGGTAAAAAAAAGGGGTTTCGCTATCATTATCAACACTTGCTGGCTTTTCACCCCTCGGCCCGTAAACAGCAACGCAACCCTCCTCCAACCCCTTTTCCGCTAGCATATTGCCAATGGAAACCGTTTATGTCACTATCAATTACTCATCATTATGGAACTCTGATACGCCTTTCCACCTTGTACACACCCTTACCCCATTTGGTTACGCTTTTTTTCTTCCAGTTTTTCAGTGGGGGTTGTACGCCATATTCGCCATGTTCTGTTTTTCAATCAGTTTTTTTTTTGTTCTACGCCAATCTATTCATTTATGACTTTGATTGATTATGAAATCTGTACATAATTTGGATTTTATAGTTTTCAGATAAAGTGTGGAGGGAGCGGAATTCGAACATTTGTTCAATATCAAAGTGTGGGCGTTTTTAGTCATCTTCGAAGCTGAGTGACACGCCCTTCGCTGAGCGTTTTGGGGTAACTCTATTAGAAGCATTTTTGGTAGGACTAATGGAGGTAGAGTGCTTTATGGTGGTGTAAATTATGATTAAGGGGGAAAAACTAAGGAGAGAAATTTTCTATATAAAATATCTGCCTCTCATCTTGGTATCTTTCTAAATCTAGTTTAAATCAGTACACTTAATACCGCTTTAAATTTCTCATTCTATCAAGAAAGTATCTAAAAATAGCTCAAATATTTTTGTATAATATCAAACAATAAGCCCAAAGCGCCATGTAAGCCCCAAATGATGTAAAATCAACTCTTTACACTTTACCGACCCACATTATTTATGCCCTCGCCGACTGCTACTGCTTCTGCTACTGTATGGCCTGTGATCACTTCATTGTGAGATCATTTACGGATCACAACAACTCTGCCACAGAGAAGCAGAGAACTCAGTTCATGAATGAAACTCTGACCTATGGCTAATGATGCACAGAGATGGAAAAGCATCAAATACAATTGCCAGCGCTTGAAGTTCGGCCAAGGCAACCGCAAAATGTTCATTAGAGCGCTAAAAACTGTCTGGATAATGAGAGGAGTTCACGAATCACATAGCCCGGATATAATTGTGATTGTAGCTGGTCAGATCGGATCACAGAGCCGATGTTATGGGTATTAATTTGATTTATACCCGATGAGGAGGGGGGTCAGGTAGAACAAAAGCCGGCAAAAGCCGCAGGAAAGTCATTTCCCATTCTTTTCGCTCCGGCACAGATTTAACCAAGGGAAGGGAAGGGTAGAGGATTCTTTAGCATAACAATAATGGAAATATTAGTTAGCGCTTAACCCTCTGTCACCCCTGCGACCCGTGCTGGCCACGCGACATCTTAAAGATTCAGAAAGGGTTGACAGTGTGGCACACACCGGAAATGAAGCACAAAAAATCGGATGTTATCCGGGGGTTAAGGCTATTTAGCTGATTTCAAGCTGGAATTCGAATAAGTTAAGGTTTTTATTTGCTTAGGAAATTATTAAAATTGTTAAAATATTTGTTAGTAAGAAGAACTTTATGTAATTAATTTAAAAAGCGAAATAATAACTTTTAAAAATGGTTGGAATTGCCATTTTCTTTTTTGAAATTAAATATATATTTGGACTATCATTTATAATAGCTTTTTCTATGTTTTAAGTAAAAGAAAAATGTTCTTTTTATACTTGAAACATTTTTCTTAAAATTTGTTTATACTTTTCCTTAACAAAAAGCTAAAAACACTGAAGAAAAGAGTTTTATGTATTAAAATATTTTCTCGATTCCATAAAACCTTATTGTTATATACTTATTTGTATATATTTTTTTTAAATTTATTTTTTTCGTAATCAAACTCAAACCCTGAAGACTATACTTTTTTGTTGTATTATTTGTTCTATTGATATAAAAAATTCCCTTTCAGCTTTATTTACTTCCATATATATTTTTTGTCACCACCGAATGCGAAGCGTGCCGTGGATTATGAAAATGAATTAGGGGGCGGGCCGGGCAAGTCAGCTGACTTTCAATTATTCGAAAGGCTTCCTGTTTTCTATTAATGATTTTCCTTCAACGCCGGCTGTCAATCGCCTTGAATACTCGTGCCAGTCAAGGTCCCTTCAATCGATGCAATCTGTCGAAAGGGGAAAACTCTCTCTCTCTCGCTGTAAGATGAAGATCCAAAGGTGAAAGTTTCCATCGAATGAGAAGGGAGTCGTGGTGTCCTTGCTTGCACAGTTGCCAAAGCAGCTGCGTTAGCCGCACAAGCCGCAATTGTTAAAAAACTGAACATTAAATCCTTTTTTCAGGCTCAATTTGATACAGAAGCCGCGCACATCCTTTGGGCTCCCGGCTCCTAAGCCTGGCAAGCTGTTTCAACGAAATCGAAGGCGCTCCAAAGGGATCCTCCATAGCTGCCATCCTTCATCCTTCTTTTTTTTTCTCTCGTTTTTTTTTTGCATTGTTACTTTGTGCGATTATATTTACCTGCAACATGGCGATTAACGCGCATCCTGCTTTACCTGAGCGACCAGGACCTCTTTATTGCTTTCCTATGCGCTTTGATTTCACATTGCGGCAACATCCTTTATCCTTTGTCCTCCATTGTTGCATGCACCGGCTGGCAAACACATTAGAAAAAGTGAAACGAGGGGCAAAAAAGGAAAAGGGGCAGCCCCGGAGAAGTGACGGAAGCAGTTGGCGATCCTTTTCTTTGGCGCGTTTTCAATTACGCAATGCCTTGGAAGGAAAAATTCGCTGAATATCTCTATATTCGGTTGATCGAAATGAGGTTTTTTTTATGATTTTTCTTTGGAAATATTTTTAATTGAAATATTGGACCACACAGCAGCAGAAGCGGCAGATCTGTCTTAGACATTCAGTTGGGTAATTGAAATTTTAAGCCATAAAAAAGGTTAATAAAATATGAAGAGGGTAGGTGGTGAGGTACAAGGATTTAACACTCCTTTTAATTTAAATAAAAGATGGATAAAAATTAAATAAAATTTAATTTGAATGAAAATTAGGCATTTAATTTTAATTTAAATAATTAATGTAACATTACTTTATTAAAAACTTGTTTTCATTGAAGAAAAGTACTTATTAAATATTTACTTCTGTAAATACTGTTGTTAAATTAAACGATTAAATTATACATAATTTAAGTTCTTGAATCAAAACTGATTGATAAAGACATATCTCTAAGTGAAAAGTGATCAAACGTATTTATACTACCCGATTTAGGCTTTTTTGCTATACACATTTTTTGTATACCTTTGTTCCAAAATGATTTTCTATAAAAAGTTTTTATTAAAAACCTTAAGCGTTTTCGTTTAATAAACAATATATAGCATTTTTTATGAAGACCTTTTTCTATACTCAAATTGATAAAATCCGCTAACAATATATTTCCTAAAAAACTCCTAAATTAGTTGGCTGACTAAACCATTTATACACTTTTTTCTGTCAAACACTTTTTCCGTGCTCAAATTAAATATAATACTTTTTTTTATGCCCCCATTTAATTTTGCTATTTCAATAACGAATTTTGGTACTATTCCAAGCGTTATCACCATGGTTCCCCTCTCGAATATATATCGCGCCCAGCTGACTGATGTAACGAGTCTATTCGCAGACAGATACGCAACACACATAAACAAAAAACGAAATAATATAATATATATTTTTAAACAAAATCAACCGGCAGCAGCAGAGTTGAAACCATTTAGAAATGTTTGCATTATAATTGCGGTGATTATTTCGGATCGGGGTCATTAACATGTGGCAATAAAAAATATAAATAAAATAAAAGGCAGGCCAGCAAACAAAACCTGGAAAGAGACGCGATCTCCGGAGAGTGATAAAATAGTTAAATCCCGAATTTGGGGCAGCTGGGAGCTTTCTTTGCTAGCGAAATGATAAGAGCTCTTCTTTCATTCTGTTTTTTTATCTGTTTTTTGTTTTGTGGAGAATTGCGGTTAATTGAAGAATGCAAAGATTTGGCGCGGAAGATTTAGAAGAATTCTAAGGTAGAACCATAAATTGTTCCACTAATGTGATTTCTGTGGTGAATCCGAGCTCGAGTCCGCGCTGGGAGTGTGTGTTGGGTATTACCTAAGCCACTGAAGCGTGTGCTTTATTTTTTTTGGCCCTCGAATCTCCCCCCTGAATCTGATGATTTCGTATATAAATTGCCTAAGCGCGTTGCCAAAAAGGTTTAGAACTTTTCTGTCTGCTGGCCGGCGCGCAGCTCGAAATTAAATTATTGCTCGCCGTTAAATCGCTTTTTGGTCTGTGCTTTTGGAGTGTTTTTAGACCATGGTCACCGCTCTGTGGGCCACGTTAATATCGCTCACGTTAGCCGGTCGTGTTTGGGTCTCTGCCAGCGATCTCTTCAGCCTGCCACCTGCCACCAATCACAGCGAGGAGCTGCTTGAGGATTATGGGAGATTCCTGCTGTCTGCCATGAACAGGAGCATCGATCCCTGCGAGAACTTTTACGAGTTTAGCTGCGGCGGCTGGAAGAAGGCTGAGCTGGTGCCGGAAAAGGCCAGGAATACCAGCTTTCTTCACGCCATACAGCACAAGATTGATGAGAGGGTGCTGGACTTTCTTCAAAATGCCACCAAAAGGGAGTTGGAGGACCTTGGTCCTAATGGCACCAGATCAGCGGAGGTGAAGGCTAAACAATTCTACGCCAGCTGTGTGGAAGTCAAGGCCAATCTGTCGCTGGGCTTTCAGTTCCTTCAGGATCTAGACGAGGATCGTCTCAGGGAGAGCAATGCCACGTTCGACTGGTTATACGTGAACTTTATGTCCAAGTACGACTTGTATCCCTTGCTGCCTTTAAAAGTTCACTACAGTACTTCCTCGAGAAAGTTTGATATACTCTTGACACCTCCCAGTAAGGCTTTGGCTGGCTTGGGGGAAGAGCAGCTTAAGAACATGACCAAGGAGTTTGGCTTGGATGCGAGTGTAGAGAAAACGAAACAGTTCCTGGAGCACTTAAAGAACCTCACGGAGTTTGAGAGGAATCTAACTTCCATAGCCAAGCCACGTAATGAAACAGAGCAGTTGAATCTAAAGGAATTCCTGGCCAAACACAAACACGATCGCCTGAACTGGACGCGGTTTTTCGATCTCGCCTTCAATGGCAGCCAGGAATCGAATTGGCCAGTGCTCAATCAGCTGGATAATGTCAACGATTTGGTTTATTTTCTGGAGGAAACTAATCTGGAAACTCTGAAAAGTTATGTGAAAATGCGGGAGCTGCTCAAGTTTTATGGCTTGTGGAAAACGCAGACTAAAACCGGAGGAGTGCCCAGCGAGTGTCGCTCCCTGACGGAGACCTACTTCAACTATGCCCTGCTACCCTGGTTCATAGGCAAGGTGTTCGACAAGGAACGACGTGCTGACATACTCAGTGTGGCTAAGGACATCAAGGATACGTTCTACGATCTCCTGGATCACTACACCTGGCTGGATGACGAGACCCGTTCGCAGGCTAAGACCAAGCTGGCTTCCATGGACGTTCTGGTGGGCTACACAGATGATCTGCAGCATCGCGAGGTGATCGATCAGGTGTACAGCGATATCAATATGACGGGGAATTGGTACGAGAACCTGTGCATCCTGGAGGGAAGTCGGGCACGGATACGTCTACGTTCGGTGGACAAGGCACTGATTCCCCTGCTCATGCCCACGAGGACAGTGAATGCCTACTATGCGGACTTTCTCAACCTGGCCTTCATCACCATCGGCATGGCCCAGTGGCCCTTCTATCACTTCGATTTTCCCGATGTCCTCAAGTACGCCGGCGTGGGTAATATCATTGGCCATGAGATGGCCCATGGCTTTGACTCTTACTGCTATCAATACAATTACGATGGCAAGAAGATCAACTGGTGGTCCTCGGCCTCGCTGAGGAACTTCAAGGAGCGGTATCGCTGCCTGGAGTCGCAGTACAACAAGTTCATACTGATGGGAATCCAGACGAATGGCACTCTCACCTCTGGCGATAATATAGCCGATAATGTGGGCACCCGAATGGCGTACTATGCCTACAAGAGGAAGTCGGGGGACAAGGCCTGGTCGGAGAAGCCTCTGAGGGGTGTGAATTTCACCAACAAGCAGTTGTTCTTTGTGAAGTTCGCACAGACCTGGTGCAATGGCAAGGACAGTGGCGAGAAGATACGGCGACTGAAGACCGATGTCCATGCCTACGATGAGTTCCGGGTCCAGGGAACGCTCAGCAATATGCCCGAGTTCAGTGAGGCCTTCAACTGCAAGCTGGGCACGGAAATGAATCCTTTGAAGAAGTGTGTGGTTTGGTGAAATAAAGTTTAATGTAAAATAGAAGAAAAATTAAGAGGGAGTCTTTTATACTTAAGGTTGTTTTAGGATAAGTAGAAAACTATTCGTCAGACTTTAATAACTCAAAAATATATCCCTAAAAGTCGTCTTAATTTCTCCTCCAGCCAAGTTCTAGCTACTTCCCTGTAATCGGCAATTTCTTGGCCATCTTCTGCTTGCAGAAAATCAATAATTCATGGCCCAAAATCAACGCCCCCCACTTGGAACAGCTGATGGCAATCGAATAGAGCCGAAATACTAATTGATTTGATGCAGAACCTGCGCAGGAGAAGGACTCGACTCGTACTCCTTGAACTGTGGGCGGATACCGGCAATATTTGTCTTTTGACTTCTTTTGCAGCGATGACACCTTTCTCATTACGAATTAATGGCATTTTGGTTTAGACAAAAGGTTCAACAATGGCAAGCAACAAGAGAAGAAAGTCACCGGGTCACTGGGAAAAGGTGCAGAAACTGAAGGCTTCAGCTGAAAAACGGTTTTCTCGAAAAGAAAAACAGTTTTTACTATCATTAGTCGTCACTTGAGAACAAAAACCTGAGGGCAAAGCGAGAGAAAAGTCAAAAAGGAAGCCAAAACCGTTGCTTCGAGCGTGCAGGCTGCATACGAAATAAGGATATATGCAGAGGGATATTATTATTTGCTTAAGGATCTCCCTGGGCTTATCTCGGGCGTCCGAGCGGCGGCCTAACGGATTTTCATGCATTTGTTATGGATTTTCGGCGCCAGGTCTCTTATTAGCTGGTCGAACGGCAGGTAAATGATCCTGCTGCCTCCGTATCCTCGCAGCGGGACATCCATCCGTCCTCCTCCTCCTGGCAATCCCACTGACTCCTGGCAGGTCGTAAAAATCCAGATAGATCATTAATTTAATGGCTTTTGTGCTCACTTGGAAATGCAAAGTGCAGCCCCGTGTACCTACATCACACACACAGAACTGATCGTGGCGGTGGTCTGCCCTCACTCTGGGCAAATCAAATTGCGAAATCTTCTACGGGAAACTCTAGCCGGATCTGTTCCCCCTCTCTATATATATATCTTATAATTGCACTTGCCCGGCACAATGGACCAGTCAAATTAGCCTTCATTTGTAATCTTCTAGCGTTTGGAGAGCGAGAGCTCAGCTCTCTTTGGGCCTCTGGTGGCCGCCTCCTCGGCCCCTGATCGCATTAATTCCATTTATGTAAACCATTTCGGCGAGGGCTTGTCCCTAGTAATTCGAAAGGCGTGGATGGTGTAATAAAAAATCAACTTGCTGCCTGGGAAAAGGGGAGGAGAAGGTGGTCTGGGTGGGTGATGTACGGGATTGGAGCGAAGGCAGAGGGTTGTCAGGTATAACTGGGATTAATGTTTAATTAAAAATTAAACTAGGAAATATATCATAAATATTATATGCTTGAGTTCAGGATAAGCTAAGACCTAACTCGTGCTTTAATTCATTTCAAAACTCTTAGGTAAAGTTTCTATAATTTTCATAAGAGATTTGCTTATGCAAATGTTAGTAAAGCACTTGAATTTCTTAGGGATATTTAAATAAGTATTAAAATACGCTTAAATTGTATTTTAATTTTCATCTAGCTTACATTAAAAATTAACGAATTTTCACTGAGTTCACCTGACAACCCTAAAAATCTTCGCGTACTGAGCAAACAACTTGCCAAAACCATGTTTCCATAATTACATGCAGAATGGCTTTTATGCCACGGCAACCTGCTTCCGCCGCTTAGCCAATAATGCTCCTCAAACCGATTCTTCTCATCCCCCTTCCCAATCTGAAACCCACTCCCATCTTCAACCTTCACCCATTACCTCTTTCCCTCATTTGATTCCTGACCCACCACCACCACCACCGCCACCATCATCATCATCATCCTCCTGGTCATCATCTCCACCTGGCCTCCACCATCGCAAGCAGAAATTGAACAAAAGGGGCGTCGTTGCTGGCCCAAACGGAAAGTTAAGCTAAGCCGTTCCAGCAACAACATTTCAGGTAGGAACTACCAAAACAGTTGCACTTGCCGGGGATTCCCCTCCCGGGCGGGGGGCTACGATGGGGAATCCATCGGTGCACTCTTATGGTGTTCATGGTGAATTATGAAAATCGTTGCGAAATTAAGTTAAGAACTTTTTTTGTATTTTTTGTTGTTAGCAAGCTTAGCCAGGAAGCAGAAAGGCAGCGGCAGTGGAAGTTGAGTTTTATTTTTGGTTATGGCAACGTGATGGGGTCGTGAGTGGCTATATCTTGAAAATGGTTTAGTTTTTAAAGGATAATGTTTACAGAATTAATTCAGAGATTAATATTAAAAAAGTAATAAATGTTCAACAAATTTTAAACAATTTATCAATGATATTTAGAGTGTTTTATATAAATATTAGTCGGCAATATTCAAAAAACTGGAGGAAGGACCTCTGTAAATGTTGTTATTTTGCTGGTAAGTATTTGATTTTGAATTGGAAGGAATTTACATAAGTAATGCCCAGGCTATAGACTGTACATACTACCTTTGAAAACCTTTTAAAATTTGCTTGCTTTTCCAATTAATTTAAAAAAATAATACATTTAATGAGGTTTAGGCTATGAAATATGCTTTTAACCTCTCAGAAATATTAGAATAATAATTTTTAAGTATTACCCAGACTTTTACATTATTCTTGAATTTAATTCTTAGGTCACGCTGCCATCTCCAACACCTCCGACAACCCATTGAACCTTTAGCTTTATTAAATGGAGATGATCAATTTAAATATTTTGCAATTGTGGCTGGCGGTGGTGCGTGAGTGCCCTGACCCTCAGCTGCAGCTTCAGCTCCATCTGAGGTTCTCCTGCCAGTAAAAGTTCCTCTTCTGATGCCCGAGCAGGAGCAGCCTCATTGGAGCGGGGGCAAATGCAGCCACATCTTGATGCAACCTGCTGCCGCTTCTGCCGATGATGCTGCCGCCTCCTCTCGATTTGTATAAAAAATGTGCTTCATTTTATTTGGCCGCGACCGGCGTCCGCCTCCATGGGTAAACGCCCCAACTTGGCAAAACTGAAGCCCCAAACTTAAAACTTAAGCCGCAGAGACGCAGGCCAGCCGAAAAACTGCCAGACTAAACAAATCGCATATGGATCGCATGGATGATCGTTGGGCTGCTCCGCTGGCTTCTGCGGGATTTTCTGTTCAGTTTTTTTTTTGTTACCAACGATTATCTAAATTGCATACGAAATTATTTTAATTAAAAATCTAATTTTCTTACGCCGCCTTACAAGCTGCGCGAGCAACACTCATCTTTAGCCTCCTCAAGGAATTTCTTTTGGGTTTACCATATATTGATCTGTGGAAACTCTGGGAATTTTTTGGTTAACTCGTCTTGTTTGTTCATTGAACCTTTAATTTGACGCGATTAAAATGATATTAGTGTGGTGGTGGTGTTGCGCGTCACAGATGTTGTGCAAGTTGCAACCATCCTTCGGCGATTCCTTGAACCCTCCTTGGAGCGAAGGTGTGAAGATGTGACGGCGTCAGCTGGGGTTTTGTCTTGAACATAACATGGCAGACGTGACCCAACGTTTATTGATTAATGATGCATAATTTCTGGGGGGAATATTAGTCGGGTCAGTCTGGCCTAATTGACGCCTTTCCGGTTTGGTTTTTCTTTTCAAGATCGGCAAGGGTTGAAGAGGTTGATGAATAAGGTACTTAGGGGTATTATTTTAAGGGAGAGGGAATATATATTATTTACTTCAGGCTCTTTCCTTATTATTCTAGTAATATTTTCAAATGCTCTAGTAAGTTTACTAGTGAATCTAAACATTTAAATACTTAATTCCCTTTGAAAATCTTTATTCATCTCCAATTCGTTAAGCTACCATCTCGAATCCAACTCATCTTCAGTAGCTCTTGGAAAATCCCCGTTGAATGCAATTCAATCAACCACCAACCGATGCATAAAATTTAAATAAATGTTTGATTTGAATTTAATTGCGGTGCCTGTCTGGCATAGAACCTGTCTATCTAGAGATTGCGTCAGAGAAAACCAATTGAAAATAAATCAAATGCAGCCCCGACAGCCGTGGATCAAAGAGACGCGCTAATCACACGCTGGGCCAAATAGGATCTAATTTCCACACGAGGAAAACCCATTTTTTATATAGATAAAACACATACACATATATTTTCCAGAGCATCAACAAAAGAGCTGAGATCGTATGGAGATGCGTTTATAGAGAGATCAGCTGCAGTCGTTGAGCATTCAAATTTCGCGCATCGCGAGAAGATAAATGATGATGCTGCAGACAGGTAAAAGAACAGGTAGATCAGCGCTAGCTGGCAGGTAATCCAACCATTTCAATTTGAATTTTCGACAATAATTAAGCGCAACAATGGATTTATTGAGTTTTCCTCCACACTCCATACATTGGCTCTGCGGTTCGAGACGCTGCCAGCGAGCCTACAATTAGTCGGGAACCCAAGACCCTATATTCTTTCTACTCGAATCCCATCCGATCTCGTGGCAGTTGCAATTATCATAATTATTTTCATTCATGCGGCGCTGCATTGAGCCTCTCCGACTCTGACAGTTCATCTTTCTGGTGGAGATTGGCGAGATAAATCCAGGCTCCGGCTCTCTGAATGGAGAAATCTTCGAGTTCCTAACGACGTTTCCCTTTTGTTCTCACCAGATCCCAGTAGCCGGGACTGGGGAAAAATGAGGATGCATTCAAATGATTTGTTTTTCTTTGCATTTCCGGCACTTGCTGCATTTCCCTTGGTTTTGAATACCCTTTTTTTTAGGGGAATGTAAGGGGGTTATGCTTATGTTACTTCCTAAGATCTTGATTAGAATTAACTGGGGTGAGTTGGAGTTTCTAATGAAACTACATTTTAAGATGGTTGGAAAAATGTTTAACAAATATTAAAGTATTTAAGAATTAGGTGTATAAAATGAAAGCATAGTTGTTAGCTTGAAAAATCTAGAGAAACTTAATATTTATAGTCTTCACTTAGTTAATATTCAACAATCGGCTTTTCTAGTATCTTATACTGCTTTAATTCCTACAGCATCTTGTTATATAGATTGCATTTACCACTTTGTCAGGGAATTTCCCCTGATGTAGTATCTTAAGTAAATGTGCTATTGTATGGCCTCTGCTCATTTATGGCAAATTATTGTTGAAATCGTAATGAGAAGCTCGCCTCAAACTCGGGTGATGGATCGCATCAAATGGTAACGATCTTGGGTCTGGTCTGGTCTCTTCATATATATAAAAATCACGAATATATCTAACAGAAAATCTAATCAAAGCAAACCAACTTCAGTGAGTTACATTTGCTTAAATTGACTTTAATTTCCGGTCGCGTGTTGGGCTCATTTTCAGTTTGTTTTTCCCTTTTGACCGAACTCCCCCGTCGCCCTTTGTTTTACTTTAAATTTTTGATAATTGCGGCACTTAAGGAGGTTTGATTTTTTTTGTAGTGGGTTTTGCATGTCATGGAAGCATTTCCGAGCTGGAGCAGAGGAAATGGATTTACATATGAAGATGAATGGTGATGCCTATTTAAATATGGCTTCAGGTTGGGTTTACCTATAAATACAATTGAGGTCACGAGAGGAGTGTGTTAGCCGGGTTCCCTTGGGTGAGATCATCAAACGGCCAAATGGCAATTTCAATAATCGAAAGAAAACAAGATGTTTCAACCCCTTTTTCTGGGAGCAACAGGATAAGCGCGAGAATGGCAGCCTCCTTACACCCTTTTGTGGGTCGTCCTTGGTGTCCCTTTAAGATGGATGAAGTGTTTGACAACCCTTTCAATCTTCATAAATGTTCGCACGCGTTGTAAGAGCAGAGCGAGTGCAATATTAGCCCGGGTCCCTTGTGTCGCATCCCTTTCTGCTATCAAGATGACGACGAAGACCCTTTGCCAATAAAAAAGTGAAATCTGTTTCGATGCATAAAAAATTGAAACTCTCATAAGCATGCGTTTGGCACGAGTTTTCCTTTCGCACAAGAGGGTTTCCCCTTTTTTCTATTTGTTATCCTTTTTGGAATGGCAAGGCCTGCTCCTTGGGGTTAAGAAGGCCATGAAAAATGGCCATGTTCTTGTTAACACATTGTAAATACCTCATTTTTCACTTAACGGGTTTTTAAATACACATATGCATTTGAGTGGCAGGTTTTGAGGGGAAAGAGAAAAGGATGGGGTTCAAGATTCGTTTAAGAATGGGGTTTTAAGAGGTGTTAGTTGGAGGTAATAAAATCTAGTAAATATAGTCAAATGTATTGAATATATTAAGGAATTTTAAGAGAAAGTAAGGGAAGAACAAATATGTTAAATCTGTATAAAATAAAAGTACTTCATGAATATATTATTTACTTGATTAATTTCTTTCCAAAACCCATCTCATCCCTTTAGTTATAAACACTCCTGTGTGCCTGAGTTAAAACTCACCTGATGGTGTCATTGCTGCCATTTGCTGGTGGCTCATGGCAGGATGGCAATTGGCTCGCGGTCTCTCCCTCTCCGGAGGCAGGGCCTCCATGAACTCCTGCTTGACTTGGATCTGCGGCAGGCGCAGTAATCCCTCAAAAGCCTCCTTCGCTGCGCTGGTGGGTGGAACTGGTGGGCAGTTGTCTTTAGGGTTAAAGCCATTCAAATGGCCAACGTTAGCGGCATAATTAGCCGATGATGATGTTGCTGGGAGTTGCAGTTGATCGTTGACTAGAGTGCTTGCAACGCCTTTGCCAGTAATTTGAACATTAACACCTGCTGCTGATGCTGCTGCTGTTGTTGTTGTTGCACTGGCTGTTGCGGCAAGGCAGTGAGTTGCTGCTGTTGGCGACGTCAGCAACATGGTTGTTGCTGCTGTGGCTGTTGCTGCTTCTGCTCCTACTGCTGCTGCTGCTGCTGCTGCTGTTGCGCCCAAGTGTTGATGATGGGAATTGTTGCCGAGTGTTGTGGCCAGCAGTAATGGCATAGTTGTTGCGGCTGCTGATGCTGCTGCTGATGTTGCTCTTGTTGCCGATGTTGCAGTTCGTCAGCAGCAAATTGCGTCGCTTTGATTTATGGGAGACTCAACTGCTCCTTGCTGCCTGAGGCGACTTGTTTGCCGCTGCGCTCCGGTTGCTGTCTCAGATTATGATATTGACCCATGGACAGTTGCGGTCAAAAAAGCAGCACTGGAAATATTAAAGTGAATTTTGTACAAGAGAATATTAAGTACAATTTTAAGTTAATAATATTAAAACTTAGAGTCAATAGATTATTTGATTAAAAATACTTAACAAGTTAATAATTTTATAAATGCATTTTATTTTATTAATGCATTTCCCATCAAAATTGTTTAATAAGGCATAAAAATATGCAACTAACTATAGTTTAAATTCAAATTTATCAATATTTAATATGATATATAATTATTTTTTCTTTTGTGCTGTTATTACCCTGACAACATCTGTATCTTACAGCCTCCTCCTTCTCCAGTCATACTATTATTAATAATTAAAAATGTCTTCTTTTGCTGAAAGCTTTATTCACTGCTAAGTGCAATTTAAGAAGCTGTTATTAAATGCAACTCAATCGTTATGACTGTGATAACAAATATAATTGATTTCTTACACTTTTTTTTCCACGTGACTTTCTCACCTGATTTTATATTTATTTTCGATCACGTTGCAAGGTGGAAACAGCAAATTTGCTTCAATTGAGAAACGGATGTTTGCATATAGCTTTATTACCCTGATTACTAATTTTAGTTTATGGACTGAACCATGAGTATATCGGCGCCTCTCGACTGCGATTAGCAAGTTTATATTTTGATAGGAGATTGTTCGGGAAATGTATGTACATAGTGGAAGTCACGTAGGGTAGGTCTAGAATTTTGAAGAGGTAACAGTTAAAGCAAAATATAGCAAAAATATATAATTAAATGTAAGGATATTTTTGCCTTGCAATTATATTAGTAAGTTATTAAGTCGTATCAATACTTTTAAACTTTCACACAAAAGAACTCTTTTTTGAAAATTCCCATGCCCCTTGAAATCAGCTCCCACAACTCTAAAATGCTCCCATAAAACTTTACAACGGTTGAGACCATAAAAGGCACTATAAAAATAAAGTAAAAAGCCAAATTTTGAATTGTATTATGCAAACAAAGAAATGGGGGGACAGAAAAAAAGGCAAGTGACAGAGCAGATATTTATTTACCTGAAACGAAATTGTTGTAAATTGAAAACAAATTCGAGTCTGTTTGTGATAAGGTATAACTTTACGGCGATGAAATCAAAGGAAATGAAAATGGAAAACTAAATACATGAAGGCGATGACGATGACGACGATCAAATGCCCCGAACGACACGACACGATAAGATATGGCGGCGCTGAAAAGTGCAACGAGTTTAGGGAAATAGACACGAGGGGCATATGTGGGGCATTTACATACGCCGCTATTACCTGTTGGTAACTAACATTAATGGCACTTGTAAACAAATCAATTGAGTTGTCAGGTATCGACGGCAAATTGGCCCACAGCCAAAGTGCCACACGAAGATTGTTTATCAATTTTGCCAGCCAGTCGGTAAATTATGTTCTTTGCATGTCAGCAACCAATTGCCAAGAATATCGATATGCCTGCGCCGGCCACATCAAAGTCGGCAACGAAAGTCGACTAAATGCAGTCGCCTTTCTGGTTCCCCGACTACTTCCAATAATTCCAAATCGAGCTGGTTATTTCTTATTATTGCCCCGATATCGGGGGCTTTCGCTATTTTGGCCCGTTCGGCTTTATCTTGTTTTAAAATTAAACACAATTGCTTACTCTAGTTTCGGGATCGTATCGTATAATACCGAACATTGCGATTGTTTGTCTTCAATTTGGAATTTGTGTTTTCATAATTTCCGCCCATCGGTTCGGTTGTAAAGATACCGGGGCTGGAGAACTCAGTTGATGATGTGATTTGCTTGACTTTCGGTTGGGAAATTGTTTGTTGTGATTATATGGGATTTATTTATGGAAGTGTGGTCTTAAAGAGCTCACAAAACTATCCGCAAAATGCTTAGGCTTCAATATATTGGTTGGCGTTAAAGTATTTTAAATAACACAAGCAATATTAAAATCGTTTTATTATTTTTTTAAGATTATATTATTTAATTCTATAAGCATAGAGAAAGTCTGCCTTTAAATCTTTCTTGGCTCTCCTCTTCAACTCAAATTGTCAGCCATATCGGGACACTTGTTGGCCCTCAAACACACATGGCCAATTAAGGACTTTTCCCCATTGACAGACTCTTGGGGAAAACCTCATTAACAGTCTGACAAGTGAGCAGAAAATCTATTCTCCACTCTCTTTTCCTTTTGTCTTGGATCTAGCTGATCTATCGATCGATCCATGTGAGTGTGGGAGTTACAAGACAAGCTCCCTGACATGAACTTAAGATCGTAAAAAAAGTTAACATACAGAAAGAAATAAAGGGATTCAAAAACATAGTTTTATATATATTATATTATTTATATTAAAAACGATATTTGAATAATGTAGTAATTAGGTAAAACAAGAATTAGCTTCCAACATTATTCGTTTAATAATTCTTTTCTGTTGTATTTTACATTCGGATGTTTATATTTTTATTTCAAAAATAAACTAAACTTAATTTAATTAAAGTCGAAATAATAGTTTTATTATCTTAGTTTTGCTATATTTTGCAAAAGTTTTTATTCCTGTGTATACTCACTTGCAATGGATGATGGCGCACCTCCTTATAGGTTTTCCTCCTTTTATTTCTCCAGCTTTTTTGTTGTTGATTTTTTATATTTTTTATTTTTGGTTTCTGTCACATAATTTAATTGTTTATTTTGCCACACTTTTATAAATTGGAATTGCCAACGAGAATCGCGACAACTTCACGCCCTTTCTGGCCCTGTTTTTCTTTGGCGGGTGGGGGTGGCACTGAGGCGGTGATCTCCGGAGCGAGCCTTCTGGGATTGGGACGATTCTCCGAGACACGCTTTTTGATTGACTTCCGACAAACGACTGACTTAAAAAAACGCGCAAGGAGATATGGGCAAAAAGTGAAATAAAAAACGTAAAGTATAAAAAGAAGAGAAAGAGCAGAAAGAAGCCAAGTTCGCGACGACTTCCGACGACGACCGACGACGTATCCACAAAATGTCAAGCGAATACAAAAAAGTACGTTTTTTTTATACAAGATGTTTGGGGCGAGCGAGTAAGCGTGTGGTTGTATTGGTTAGCCTGCGACTATGTGTGTGTGAGGGGGTTTTTTTAAGGGGGGAATGTATATGGTGTGTGGGTGTTTTTGGGGCGTTTGACTTCGTTTTTCATTCTCCATTCTCTCTCCGCTTTTTATTTGTATTTTTTTTGCACGTTTCTTTGCACGAGGTTTTAAAATCAAAAGCGTGTATTGTGTGGGTGGGATATATGTACAAGCGAACACTATATATATATATGTATATATTCCCTTATCGGATTTGGAATTATGTATGTATTGACTGCCAACGCTTCTGTGCACTCTCGAGGAAGAAAAGGAAAAATAAAAGAAATGGCTTGTGGGGGGCTCCTAAGTTGATTTGTAGTTTTTGAGCGGCATGAAAATTTCCCATTTCCCTTTTAGATGAAAAACGAGGCGTAGACGTGTGAGAGAAGCGGCCTAAGCGGGTTCCTTAAATAATATTTGCAGTTTAAATGGTTTTGTCAATATACAAAAACGTTACTACAACTTTTATATTTTTACAAAGCCTATAACAAAATATAAGTAAATAATATGTGCTTTAATTTAAAAATTTACAACAAAAAAGCATTCATAATAGACCAGTAATGATTAAAGTCGAATTAAACGTTAAATTAAATTAAATGTTTTAATGGTGGAAATTAAAAAAAAAAGAAATATTAAAATAAAAAATGTCAAATTCTATAATACTATTTTTAAGGCACTTTTTATAATTAAAAATATTTTCTATTAGCTCGAGATTATATTAAAGACGATAAGAAAACAGTTCTTCAGATTGAAACCCTACAAAAATAATAAAAATTAAAATATTTAAATACAAATTTGATTGTGAATTCTTCAGAAATTTTTAGAAGTTACCCTGAATTTATTCATTACATATTTCATAATTCCATTTGTCCTCTAAACTGGTCAACAAAAGTTTAAAAACTAGCAAAAATCCGACGGCTATTCCGCACATGTCAGAAATCACTGCACATCTCGCATTACGTATACGCCCCATATGACACCTCCCCCAAGAAATCAGAAAAATATACAAAAAGAAATTGCAATGATGGCAGCAGAACAGAGAATTATTCGCTGCGCTGTCAAAATGCGAATGTCAAGGCAAAAACAAAAGAAAACACACATAAAAGGACAACAGAAGGAAAATGCAGTAAAAACCGATGAAGCGGCCACAAAACGGCGGCAAAAGGCAAAAAGCGATAAGCGCATAAATTAAAATAATTACAAGAGGCGTCCTCAGATTATTTGTTGTTTCTCACACACACACACAGGAATAGTTGAATTTACAGAAAAAAAGAGCAGAGGAAAAGTCGCGAGGACGACAACCGACAAACGGCCAACGGAGTTGCAACTGAAAAACTGCAATTGAATGCAACTTGACCAGGCCAAAACGGCCAGAAAAAGAAGAAGCAGAGCATCGCTACTAGCTGAACGGGGGAAGAAGAAGCAGAACTATAGATAAGTCAACTGTACACAGAGGGGAATGTTTTTAAAATACCTTTTTTTAAAAATGTTATGTCTTAAATATATATATTTTTAAGTATAAAGTATAATTTTTTAAGTATAAATATAAATTTAAGAAGCTTAAATTTAGTTTCAATTTCTTTATGGGTTTATTAATTAAGCAATTATTTATTTTACTTTATAGTAATTCCAACTATTTTTCTAGTGTAAGAACAGCATCTTCGCCAACTTGGGTTCCACAGCGTTGCAACAATGTTCTTGTTGTTGCTGTTGATTTTATTCAAAATGGTTTGTTTATGCCTGAGCAGAGAGAGAGAGACAGAGACAGAGAGGAAAAAAGAGCAAATAAGCTAGAGAGGTAGAATCCAAGTTGGGGAAATATTCACAGGTTCTCTCGCCCACACACACACACAAGCTCAAGCGCAGCCGGCAGCCAATCGTTTTGGAGCTTTGGCGCTCTCCGTGGCGCATGCTCGCTCTCTTCGCCGCTGGCGCTCTTACAACGCTTTGTATACCAATTCGCCGCAGCGCAAAGATGCTGCCAGGAGAAGACGTCAAAGAAGACGAAGAAGAAGCAGGGGCTTTTACCTTTTGACTTTGCCGTCAGAAAAAGCGACTGCTAATTTCCGTTCATTAAAGTTGGCAGCGTCTCGCTCACAGTAGTGTGTGGTGTATGTTTGTATGTACATATGTGGCATCCCTTCCCGCTTTTTTTTTGTGGCAAAAGCCCTTAAAGTTATTTCGCCGCAACTTTAATTTCATTGATTAGCGCCAGGGAGATTCGCTTCCTTGTTGCTGTTGTTGTAGCCGCCTTTATTTTTGGTTTGTCACTTCTATTCACTTGTCTGCCTTGGCTGCCTGTGGTTGTTGCTCTTCTATCTCCGTTGTTTCCGTTTCCCTTTTGCCCTTTCCCCAATTTTCCCTTTTGTTTTGTATTTAAGATGTTGCTTATTTTGGCTATTTTTGCCTAAATCCAAATTAATCGATTAAGCGGTGGTCTTTGTAGGGATAGGTCCATGAAAAGCGTGACCCCACGAGTATTTATGGGTAAAACTAAAGATAGTTGTGGTTTAGATAGTTGGGGATTAAGTTGGGTAAGTAAATAAGTTAGTAATTTTTTATAATTGTAATAATATTAGTTTACTTTTTACTTTATTTTTCAAAATTTAAAATTGATCTTAAGTTTCCATAGACTGTTTTTAAGTTCGGAGAGTAAAAACATTTTAATTTGTATTTTTTTAAATCAAATATTAAGTATATAATAATTTAAGTTCCATAAAAACGTTAAAAAAATGCAAGAAAAATATTATTTAGTGAAAATTCCTTAAGCATTATTTGTAAACCATAATTTCTTTGTCAATATATTTAATCGCGAAAGTAATTTAACAGATTTTTAATATATACAGTCGATTTTATAAAAATTATGTTAATAAACTATAAGTGAATGAAAAGGTATGCATTGCTTTTACTGATATATTACAAAGTTAATATCGCTTACTATTTATATTATCACAACATTTTGAAATGCTTTTTATTAATTTTAGTTTTGTTTTTTTAAACATAATTTTCCAATTAAATATAACAATTTTCTTGTTTTTTTAATATGCAAAAATCCTCCATTAAAAGTTATTTTTTATCTGCATAAAAAAGTGGGGAAACAAAACCCTTATATACCAGTTATTAAACTTGGTTTCTTATCATTTGCCTATATGCAGAGCGTAACGCACACGCAGTAAAAGCAAAACCGGGGGTTGGGTACTACGCCTTAAAAAACCCATTCCATTTTATACACCACCACATTACGTATACGCCCCATAAAACTTGAAAATGTCGCCCTTTCCACCCCAATTTTTCATATTGAAGGGCGAGCACCTAAGGACCATAGACCGAAGGACCAACCAACAAAGCTAAGCTGACGGCTGCCTAAGTTATGGTTCCTGCCATATCATCTACGCCCTGGACTCCCCCCGCCTCTGAATTCCATGGAAACTTTTTAGAATTTTACACTTTTCCTTTTTTTTTCGTTGTGTTCTGGCGTATCACAAACATTTCCTGTCTCTTTTTATTTACATTACCCACAGAGGCGACATAAAAGTTGAAAGTTTCCCATAATATACAAGTATTTTCGTGGGTGGGAATATACATATAGTATATATATCCTGCAAATATGTATATATAGCTGGGCAAACAAAAGAGAAGAAATATTCCTAAGGCTTTTCTCATTTTCCGTTTCACCGTTGTGACTTTTCATTTTTCATATACAGTGCTCGCTCCTGGCTTCTCTTTCTCTCGCGCCATTTTCCATCTCCCTTTGGCTTTTCTTTTTGCCATGAGTTTTCCAAGTAAATGGCTTTTGCATTGTAAAATGTTGCATACATTTTCCTCTACTTTGCCTTCGACGGGTATATAGTCCCTGCACGTACATATACATATATCCTTGGGTGTACGGCTGCCATTTACCGTTATACACAGCAGGAGCAGGAGCAGGAGCTGAAGCTGGAGCAGGACAAAAGAAGCTCACACAAACACATACGCTATTCGCACGGTCTCTCTCTCTCTCTCTCGTTCTGGTATATTTTAAAATTTATGAAAAATAATATTTTTCCATCTCTCCATGCACACACACGCTGTACTACTTGGATGTCCTGGAGGAGTCCTGGGCCGTAAGGCGCACAATCAGAATACAATGGCTGCCTAGGGCTTCAGTACAGGAGGGAGGCAGTGAAAGAGTGGGGTGATATATATACAAATATATATATAGATGTATATATCTGGCGATTCGAACGATAAAGAGGAAGAGGGATGCATGGCACAGTTGGCTTCGCTCGCATTTACGTACAGAGTTGCAGGATAGAGGTGCTTAAAATAGGGTTGTCAGCTGTATGCAGGATTGTGAAGATCTTTTTTATTTACAGGTTTATATATTTTTTTAATTTTAAACATTAACATTTTAAATTAAACCAAACATTTGTAGAAATTGCAAAATAAATTAAGTTAAAATACCCAAAGTTGTTCTGTTTTTTATCTTTGATAAATTAAATTAAAATTAAAAAAGCAACTTTCAAATGTAATATTCTTTGAAAAGAATTAAAGGGAAATAGCATGGTCTCAGAGGTCAATTTAAAATGGGTTAATTATGTACTAATATTAATATTAATATTCTTATAATTTTTATAATTTTACTTAATTCATTCTTTAAAAATATTTTCATTTTATTTATTTTTCCACTCGACAACCCTGGTCACTCAAGTCAAAAGCATTTCCATTATGATAATGTAAGTGCACAATTTTCCCAACTTGAATGCGCACACAGATGCACTCAGTCTGTCTCTCTCTCTCTCTACCTCGCCCTGGCACTCGACCTCGCCCCCTGGGCCGCCCTCTCCCTTCTCGCACACTCGCTCACACAGATGCAGGGCACTCCGCAGGACTCGTTCATTGCGCTTGGAAAATTTTCATATCCTGGCTGGTGCACATGAGAGCATGGAACATGAAAAACTGCACAAATGTGCAGAAAATGTTGCAAAACTACATGACCTGGGGCGGAAACCAGGAGGAGAAGGCGACTAAGAAGGAGCATGGCAGCCACCGAAAAAAAAGGACCAAGCAGCAGGACAACGAAGCACTGGCACATAAAATACGATAACTGTGGAGCAAAGTGCTACATATGAAAGGTATTTCTTGGGTGCCAACCTCGGGTGCTTTTTCAGCATTGCCACCCAGGCTCTCATCCCTTTTTAGAGTCTACTACGTTAAGACCCTTAAATATATTATGATTTTAATAATTTAAACAAGCAATAATAAATATTATTAATATTATGGTAATATTTTCATATATATATGTATACTTATATTGTTAAATAAAAATAACTACTTATACAGCTTAATTACTTATACAGAAATATATTATATAGGTCTTGTTGTTAATTCTTTTACCTTTTCCTTAAATAATTGGATAAACTTTATTCATTAGAAATAACACTATAATTCTGACCATATCTGTTCCTATACATTTGCAATCCTTGGGGCAATGCAAGTGTGCATGTGTTTTAGAATATAAAAGGCGTTTCCCTTGGCCTGAAGTGGGAGGTCGTATATAATTACGTTGGCTCCCAGGTTTTGCACCTTCGAGCGCCCCCCCTCTACTTGCACCGAGGCACATATGGAACTATGAAATATGATGGCAGCTTATGTAAGCCAAATATTTCCTCTCTCTCTTGACTCATTGCCTCGTCTATATACGTCCGTATATATAGTATATAAAACTTTGGCATTTATGCCATAAAATTAAGTATGAAATTGAAAAATTGCTTACAGGCCAACGTACACACACACACACACATACCCGCTCGCTGCACATATTGGGAAATTAATTTTTAAATATTTATGAGCCCGGACCAGCAGCAAAAACTTTTCGTTATTTGTTTACGATGGAGAGGGGGCGAGGAACTCAAGAGGAGGTCAAAGCGATTGGCCATTTTCAATTTTGATCAATTTCTTGGCATTTTTTTTTTTGTATATTGAATTCTCAAGTGAAGTGTGTGTGCTCGAGTTCATTTTGTAGTTGCTTCTCGTTTCTTAACATGGAATATGAGAAAGAAATTTCATTTTGTTGAACAGAAGGCCGCCACAGGGCGTATGAGTAATGTGCTTTTCGTGTTTTAGGTTGGCAAGGAAACTTAAATAAAATATATAAATGTATTGGGGGAAATGTGAGGATAAATTTAATAACAAAAATTATCCCAACTTCTTCAGAACACGAAATTGAGGTACTTGGGTGGGATAATTCACATATTTTTGTGCTCAAATGTTCATTTGGCCATGGAAATTGGTAAAAGGTATTGTAAAATATTTTAGAAGTACTCGAATTTCAAGGTAAAGCATTTAGCTATTACAAATATAACTACTTTAAATAATTTATAGTTACTCTTATTTATAAAGTACATATATCTTCGTTTCACCCTTATGCATATGTTATATATCTTAACTTTAACTTCAGAGGTCATTCCCCTGATCTTAACTCAACTTATCTTTGTTAAAAAATCTCCTTCGTGTGATAGTTTGATAGCGATAATGATAATGATGGCCCGCGAGTGCAACTCCGCCTTGTCCAAACTGATTATGATAATAATGCGTGATCGGGTTAAGCGCGGAAATTGCTACCTTTTTTCTTTTATAAGCCCATTCTCTTGACTCTTTTTTTCCCCCCAGCTTTGCTTAATAAGCCCCAAGAACTAAAGAACCAGGCCCACATTTAAAGAGGTCCACAAGCCAAAAGTCGGGCACACACAATGTGTTGGTACCTTGCTGTGTGTTGCCTTTGTTTTTTCGTTTATTTTTTTATTCTTTGCTTTTATTTTGTTGGAGGAGGCACAAGTGCTTAACAAGCTGTTTTGCATGGAGCCAGATCTCGCAGCTGCCCTAAGAAGCTCACAGCCAGGCGATCCACATTCAAGCCCGGTAGCCCCCGAAACAATGCACTTAATGTGGGAAAAAACGTCAAGAATTTGCACGCCAGCCCAGGGACCGCAAGAGAATTCGCCAAGAGTTTCCCTCGGTCCCTCGTCGCGATTCCCCAGTTTCTTAGCTTCTCAGCTTCATATGCAAAAAGCCTGCACCGAAGCAGCTGCAAGTTTTAGCAAATCTTTATACTCTTTATAAAGGGTATAGCAAATTGTGGAAAATAAAATAATTTAATTTATAGAACAATGTACAAATTATGAATAATAAATAAAAAATTATAATCACAGTATTTTGGCTTAAATTATGAGCCTTTTTGTAGAGGCTTAAAGGGAAACATTTATATAAAACCAGATTTATTAGCATATAAAACTTTTAAACTTTTAAAAATTCCTAATATCTTCATTTGGTATATATAATAATTAAAGTTGGCTAAGATACATTCTTCTTATAAATATACAAAAAATAAGCTTAAAAACCTTTTCAATTTTCTTAATCTGTAGAGAAAGCAGTTTTCTTTAATTTTAGAGAATACATTAGTCTGCAAGCTAGTGATATTTTTCTTTGTTTGGTCTTACCTGCAACTTATCTGGCCAACTTAGCTCTGGGCACGAAACAATTCACACTTGGCTGAAGGACTTGCGGGAAGGGAGCGGTCATCCTCCTCGTCGTTGCGTGTCGGCAGCTTGGCAGCCTTGTGCCCGCTGATCATTTGCTTAAATAGCCCAAAGGGGACAACCACGGCCGATCCGATTCATTGCGGAATATGGGTGGCTTGGCTCTGGCCAAAACTGCTTTTGGCCAAAGATGAAAAAAAAAGAGCTAAGGTGTCGATTGTGTGTGTGTGTAAAGGGGATTTTGCGTGCTTATCGCGATGCACAAGCTAAGGAAAATTATTAAGGGTTTTTAATGGTTCAAAGGAGTGGGAGAAAAGGTGGGAGATAGGGACTAAGCCAATTGGATTTAATTTTATAAAGCTTTTGTAACTTAATGAGGGGTGCTTAAAGGTTAATTACTTGGGTTCTTAATCTTATTTAAGTAAATTTATATTAATAGGGGATAGCAATAATCAGAAGCCTGTCAGAAACTCAAATTAAATTCTATATTTTTATACTATTTTATATACAAATTTATATGTTGGTTAGGCTAAATAATCATTCTTAAATTTTCTTAAATCTTTCCTTTACTTCCAAACTCTTTTCCTAACTCTCTCTAACCGAAACTGATCTTCCACAGCCAAACTCCCCCTCGTCCTTGGTATCTCATCAGAGATATAAAAATCCAGCCCACAATGATCACCATCTGCAGGCAAGTCAGCCAAGGAGTCAGGGCCAGAATGTGATTATGAGAATCGGAGCTGGCATCATGACACGTTACCAGTACTGGTATTTTTTCCCCTTTTTTTTTTTGCCAGCCACCCACATAAAGTTGGGTCTGGCTTGTGGCCCGTAAGCACCGAGGAGGGCTAATAGACATTTTGCCTATTTTAATAAGTGGCAAAAAGGCGTGAAATAGTGACTGCCTTCGGGATGTTTGGGAAATACCTTGGAACCGTCCTCGTCCCTCTCTATCGCAGCCTATCAATGGTAGCTGCCGGGGCCACCTTGGTAGCCAAGTTGGAAGTTAAAGTTAAGGTGGTGTTGCCTTTGCTTCCCCAGCTAAATATGATTTTTCTGCAGCTGTTTTTTGTCTCTACCTTTCGCTATTCCACTGACTGGGAGTCTGCCAAAAGTGCACTTGAAAAAAATAAGTAGGTTTAAGGAAATCGAACAGAAAATATAAGAAAATAAATAAATAAATTGAGATTTTTTTTTAAATATTTAAAGTATGTATTTAATATTTGAATAACTATATAAAAGGATGCCTTAATATTCAATATTAAAAATCATTTTGGAAGAAAATAAACTATTCCCTAGGTTATTTGAAAATACGCTTTAAAAATTTGTTTACTTTGTTAATAATTATTTATTATCCTACAAATAGGATATATATTTTTCGTAGTGCACCCTCCTCGAAATGGTAGTCGCTGAGTTTCAGCCTTAGCTTGAGCTTGAGCCCAACTCCAATTTGAGCTGCAGTCGAAACGGACCACAAGGTGAGAAATGAGATTTTAATCGGACGTGTCTGATTTCAAATGAGCCTTAATGGGGAAGCCATTTAGCCCGGCACTTACCACTATCCACGGTGTGGCAGTAACCTCCGCCGGAGGGAGTAGGTCCTCCTGCCCTCCACTCCCCAGCCACAGTACTCTGCCAGGTCTTTCCTTTAAGTTCACTTCACTTTAGTTTATTTATTTTTATATTTACTGGGTTTTTGTTGTCTTGTTATCGTTTTTTTTTTGTTTTTTGTAGTGCTGCTTTAGGGCCATGTGGTTTAACCAAAGGAGAGCAATAAAAAAAGCAGACATAATGCAATGTCAGCATTATCAATAGTTTGAGATTAGTTTTGATCTGAAATGATTTTAGTTAGGATCGAAATTCAACTGTAATATATATTTATTAGCTTAAAACCTTAAAGGAAATTTTAGTATTTAAAAGGAAGCTAAAGCCCGCTCTTTACAGTTTCCATTTGGTGAACGTTCTTATCACTATCATTTATCCTTTAAACACGCAATGGAGAAAAAGGGAAACCGAACCAAATGAAAGAGCCAAAACGAAAATATTTCGCAATTAACTTTTTGTGCGATTTTTAAATATTAAGGAACACGCACAGAGGGCAGAGGAGGTAGCCAGCCAGAGGTTGCACACGTGTAAATGGCTACGTAGCAGCTCCCACACACCGAGATCCAGACCAGCCTGTGTACTCTCCCACCGCCCTCTCCGTGGATCGGGAGCACTTGCCAGCCCATCTGGTGGACCGAGGTCCAAGGCAACCTCCCAGAGATCTGATAAGACTAACAAAAAAAAAAAACCCCAAACGGAGTCCAGCAATTTACTGTGGCCCAAGCCGTGGCTGAGAGATCCTAACCTTGCCCAATCCGCCGGCTGCTGTGCGGTCCGATCTTCGTTGGCTTCCGCTTGCTGGGATTCAGGCTTCTTAGATTAAGAGTTTCACTGGGAGAAAATTTAAAAGAAATGAGAAAAGAAGAAAATATAATAAGTTAAAAAATGGATAAAAGAAAATGTGTTGGCTAAAGAAAAAAGTTATCTCAATTATGCATATAATATTAAATCCAAAAGGTTTTTTCTTTAAGGGAATTTATTTATTTTGATTCTCCCTCATAAAAGCTACAATCTTATAATTAATTATTAATTTGTATTATTTTTTTTCTTTAGACATATATATCTCGTCCAGTGTATCTTTTGGCTACGATCAGTTCTGGCTTTGCTTGTGGCTACAATTTTATTTACGATTCATGCGCGCGACCGTCGCCTTCAAGACGCGAAAACTCTTTTTCCTCCCCCAACTAAGAAATAAGCAAAAAACAAAAAAAAAAATCCACCAACTCCTTTGCGTGTGTGCAGTATCATTTTTTATGCTTTTTCCCCGTTTTTTATTCTTACTCATTCATTCATGCTCTTGCACTGGACACGCACCTAATAATTTTTGATTAGAATGCGTTTTAGGATTAAGTTGATCAGAGTTTGGATTAATTAAAATTGAAGGAGGCTAAGCTATAAATTTAGTTTAATGATATTTCTAGACAGTAAAGTATTTGTTTATTATATTAGGTAAATATAAAAAATAAAAGCAGCCTTTCATTATCTACAATATGAGAAAAGAGAATTTAGGCATTAACTAAAAGGTTACAATATAAATATTTACAAAGAAGATTATAAGACTTGTCATAAATAATTTGGTAAATATTATGCATATAAATTAGGACATAATGTTACTTTTATTGTATTTATTTATAATATATTATTATTGAGACTTCAGGATCCATATTATTCTAATAAATATATGAAGAGGAGTGTTATTTTAAAGATATAAAAACTCAAGTAAATTTCATAAAATTCCTTGAATATGAACCTTTATATTATATCAACAGGTTTATTTTATAAAAATCAAATTCAGTTTATTTAAACTTTAAAGATTTTGTGGTTAACCCTTCTCTAACCCCAAACTGATTTCCAAAAAGCCGTCGGCAAGTGGCTTTAGGCCCTTAGCAAAGCCGCTGAAAACCGAAAGATATTTACCGAAACAAGCTTAAACTTCGATAACGTGCCACCCCTTTTTTCAGTGACCTTTGCCACCCCATTCGCCACGCCTCCTTAGGGCCACCAACTTCTTTTTATCTCACTTTCGCTGCAAAACTTGATTATTTTTCTTCGTTCTTTTTTTCGCGAGAATTTTTCACTTGCACTGCGGCTGCTTCTTCCATTGACCTTCCCCGACTGGATTTGTGGCATGTCCTTGACTCCTGCGTCTTGTCTTGGCCGCCGACTGTGTCCAATTGTATTGTGTTTGCTGTTCGTTTTTTTTGTTGTTTTTGTTTTTTTGCAGTCAGTTTTCACTTTTTTCCGCTGGCTCATAAAACGGCAAGTACGAGTATTTAGCACTCAGACTCTGTGTATCGTTGAATGTGTCTTCGTGTCTCGGCTTTTGGATAACCAATCCTTGGAGTTCATTGACTGAACCCAATTTGGCAAGTGTCCTCTGGGTTATGTAAACTGTCTGAGTCCAGTCGAACCGAGACAAACTGGGAATCCTTTTGGTTGCCAGTGCTAATCGTTTCGGCGCATTTCATAATCGACTATAATAGATAATGAAATGGATATGGCCATTGGTTATTTGGGGATTGCCTCAGGTGTGAAGTCAGACAGAGATCTATATCGAATGACAGTTTTGGGGTCAATAGAATCAACGGATTGGCTTACTTTTTAATTATAAAAGTGATTTAATAAATATATCTTAGAGTATGTGATTTCTTTTCCAATATCTACCATAACTCAATGAGAAATCAAACACTTTAGAGGGTTTGAACTTTACACTAAACTTCCCTGCCTTCCTTGCTCTGTGGACGAATCACAGCAGCCACATTCATCACCGACAGCCAGAGGCGTTACCCAAATAAACATGGCTCGGGCTGGACGATGGCTAGGGATAACTCAGCGTTGAGAAGTATAGGAGAGGATCCGGGAGAAATCAGAAGGAGGAGGACTCCGATTCCAACTCCATCTCCAACTCCATCTCCATCTACATCCACGAATGCCGCCTTTCATTGTTCCGCGCTGTCTACTTTGATATGCATCCAATCACTGCGCACCATTTGCCCCAATGTCCTGAGGTTCCCTTCCTCGGCCCGAGTTGGACCCTGTCAAAGCCTTCAGCTGTCGTCTTATGGGGATCGTCATCGTTCGGTCGGCATCTTGCCAGTGGTCCTCTCCAGTGTCCAATGGTCCGGCGTCCACTTATATAGAGTTTTATGCCACCATAACAATTGTACTTTTTCACATACTCAGGCGTTCCCAGCCAGATTCCACCATCTTCCTTCTTTCGGCCTTCCTTCACTTTAGTTTTTTTTCTTTTGAGCCAGCTTCTTGTTGTTTGTACATTTTTATTGCATTTTTCAAGCAATTACTTTGAATATCACCAGTCGGTGTGGAGGGATAAAGGGAGAGGGAGACGGTCCCAGTCCAAGTCCAGTCGAGATGTCAACGTCGCTGGCCGTCAAGTGTCTGCATTAGGGAGGAGATTGTGACAAAAAGGATATCGGTTATATCGATAGATTTGTATTTTAAAAACATTTACTGGAAGCTTATTTTAAGGCAAGGAGGCCTAAAGTTTAGAGATACAATTTCATTTATATCCCTAAGCATCCTTTTTCATAAAATATAATTTCAATAAATTATAAAGAATGGTCTTAAATAGTTATTTAAATTATATAAATAACAATATAATTAATAAACAATGATTAGTAATCGATTTAAATATTTTGACAACGTTATAGACTTCCCTGATTGTTTCCAAAGACTCCCCAAGTCACGCTCCCATCCCCAGCAGGTGGCACTGTCACAAAAAGCAGTCACAAGTCTGATTTAAATCTCCAGCTCTCTGCTCTGCCTCAAAGTCCAAGCTCTGGTCCATCGCCAGCTCCATTCCGGCTACTTGCAGCTCCAACTCATGGTAATTGCCTTTGGAGCTCGCTCAGCTCCTCTTTGCATTATGGCTGCCGCCTCGAACTTGAAAGTGGGACCGACTCGGACTTGGTCCTCGTCTGGCGTCAGTTGGTGGCGACATCGACATGTCTTCGTCCTCGACTGCCCTGCTGCTGCTCCTCCTCCTCCTCCACCACTCCAATGGAGCAATGGCTTTCGGGCAATTAATGGATGAATACTTTAAGTGAGTGATGGAATGACACTTTTGTGTACTTGTAAAGCATTTTTATACTCGTACTTTGTCTGCGCCTTCGTTGCTTTTCGGCTGAGGTTCTGCTTGTGGTTCAGGTTCAGGTTCAGGTAAGTCTCCTTATTAATTGGATGACGAGAGGCGAGGAGAGGTAGAGGATGGCTGGACCGGGCCAATTAGTTGTCGGCTCAAAATGCTAGACGATTGCCATAGAATTTATGAAAATTATCAGAGATATGCAGTTATTCGGGATAATTAACTAAAAGTTATTTTCATTGGGTCTGCTAAAAGGGATTCCTTTCTGGGATATATGCTGGAAATCTTGGTAGTTATTTTTAGCTTTTAATAGGATTATTTTGTGGGGAAATATTTGGAATATAAAAAATGTGTCCTATAAAAATGTAAGCCTATTATTATGTTTTTATAATAATAATTTATAAAATGTCTTACTGCTTTCTTATACCTTTTTAAACAAATTTATTCCCTACCTGATGAGCTGCATTCCTTGCACCACTTTTTACACCTGAAAAAAATCACAAAAAAATAAACTATAAGAAACAGAATGAAGCGAGTCATAATCATAATGAGTGCACGATGGTGAAAAAATCGCGGTACGAGTTTCAGCCATTTGACAGCTCGTGCACGCGTTTCGCGTACTCCACCAGATACTGATCTCTGACTCGATGGAGAGGAGCTCGCACCGCAATGAGGATGAGGCAGCCATAGGCAACGGATCCTGCTCTGCATAGAGTTCAGTTTTGAGTGCTTTCCATATCAAGGTGGCCCATCTCGGATCTCGCTCCTGCACTCCCACTCCCACTCTCGACCAGATCTTGTATCTCTGCTATCTCTGGCCTCATTACGGGCCAAGTTTTTGGCCTGTTAATGGCCTAGACCAGAGCTCGGGTAGATGGTTGGCAGATGCTGGCGATAAATATGCGATGATCACGTATCGGAAATGATTTTTTGTACTCACTTTGTGGACTTTTCGGTAAGGTTTTTTGACCATTTTTTTGTGGGTCCTGATTAGCCAGAATTAACATGCGTAAGAAGCCTTTAACAAATTAACCGCATTCCAACTCGGTTTATCACCGTTTAATTTACTGATAAACCTCAGTGAGACGTTAAAAATGGTAACAAAGAAGTAAGTGACTTGCCTGTTATTAATGAATTTATGTTCGTTGATCGCTGAGTGGCATTTACCAATCTTTGTTTACCTACAATTTTAACAATTCTAATTTTCACAAAATCAATTCATTTCCCCCAAAAAAGTGTTGTACGAAGTAATTGAATTTAAAGGAAATAATTATGGTTGGGTTTCACAATGCTTATCGGGAGGTTGGGAAGGTTTTTTAATTAGAGATGGTAATGTGTCATTTTTTTAAGTCTGAGCTTTGATTTATAGTGCTTGTGTAATACTTATAAGTTAGTGTTTATAATAAAAACAAATTCCCGGTTAAAATTCAATATAAAATATATAAATAAATATTAAAGGTTTACCTTAAATGAATTCTTCACCATCTCCCATCGCTAACACCCAAATTCTGTTAAAAATATCTCTGTTCTCGTGTTATCATGGCCACACAGAGGTGACATCTTTTCCATTTCAATTATCGTTCTGTTTTCGACGACGAAGATACCCGTCTGGGCCAGCTTTAGTCTATTTTTGTTGCCCCTCCCCCCGCTTGGCTTTTAATACGCTTTTAGTTATTGTGCGCATTATTGTAAATTTAATGACTTCACCTCAAACAGATATCGCCGAGGGAGAGACACACTCAAGATACAATGAAATCGTTTCTGTTATTAAATTTTTGTGTCATGTTGTGTGGCCGTGTTACGGCTCTTGCCTCATTGCCACTGACACATTTGTGGCGATCGTAAATACATTAGTAATACATAGTATCAAGTGCATATCAAGTGACCGACCGACCAATAACGTATTAATAACGAAAAGCATTTACGATTTGACTTCGGCTTTCATTGTCATAGCGAATGGGAGCGGGGCAGAGTAATTAATTTATGCGAAATGTTGTCGCTCATTAAAATGTTTCGTTAATCGCTTGCCATTCGCCATACGGAGTGCCTAACCTTATGGCTAGCTTAGACATAAGGTGGCTTGTTTAACATGTTTTTATCTCCATATTAACTAGAGTTATATCTAATATAACAATAAACATCCAGCTTTCAAAGTCTTAATTCTCATTTTAATTCACTTTTGACCTCTCTCTCTCATTTTATAGCCAGTTTGCACAAATGTTTCCCATCAAAATCGATGAAAATTTAATTAAGCTCAACTCCAGTTTTCGCAATTACATTTTCCGCTTGGTTTTAATCAAATTTAAATTCCGCTTTTAAGTCTTTCAAGTGGGCGGCCTCTTTGCTGTCAATGTAACAGCGACAATTATTGAGGCGCCACAGGCAGAGACAGGGAAAAGGGGGATTCAAAAGGAGTTTTCTATATTAATATTGATCTATTTACTTTAATAAAAATTATAATTTTAGGAATGAAGCCATAAATAGGCAATATTTCTGCCATAAATAGTATAACCTTCATATAATATTAAATTATATTAAAGTAGTTTTATTATAATTAAACTCCAAGAATATTCAATATTATTTTTAAGTCTATTAAATGAAATTACTCTCTAAATTATTTTATTTTTAGTTTTCCAAACCCCTTTTCGTACTCCCCTGACTTCTCTCTTATATATCTCGATTTCACCAATTAAACCTTTAAATTAATTTGCTTGACTTCCGTGGGAGCCATGCTCGGGCCTTCTGTGTTCCTCCGCAGCTTAACTCCTTCCCTTAACTTCATCACCTCCCCTGGCAGATATTCCTCCTGCTCCGCCTCATCACCATCTGGCTGAGCTTGTTCGCGGCGATCTTTCAATTCGATTATATTGAAATAAATTAAACGTTCTTCAATTGAATAATTAGCAAAACAACAGCCGACTTGGGTTCCGTATCGATTTCGAGTCAACCCCGCCGCGCCACCGGCACCCTAGGAAAAAAAATGTCACTGGACTGGGCGGACGGACGGTGGGACCTCCTTTGGTAATTCCCATCTGGGCGTCAGTTACAATTAACCATTTTGGCCTGCCTCTGGGAAATGGAGCGATCGAAGAGGGGACTACGTCTAGTGGCCCTCGATTTGCTTTGACAAATTTTCGTTCGACTCATCGCTCACAGGGGTCATAAATTCTCATTGCATTTTGTTTTATGTAAAAAATAGAGAAACAAAAACAAACCACTCAATGGACGTGGGCTGATCGGCGCTTTAATTAATTAATTGGCTGCGGATACTTGGCTCGGCCCTCAATTGAATGCATAATTGTTATGAGGGTCATTTAAATAAAATTGTATATCCCGCAATAAGTGTGCGTGGGTGCAGACAAATAAATTAGTGTAATCAAAAAGTTGGGAATGTAAAAGAAAATGTTATGCATTTAGTGAAAAAAATTAAAATGAACTTAAAGATTTAAGAACAATATTAATATTTAAATACAAAGCTTAAAGTTCTTAAATAGTTTTTCAACGACCTTTGCTTATTACCTCCCAAACAAACCCCATAATAGATGAATAATATTCCAGAAATACAAGAAAACCCAATAGAGATAAGCAAAATAGAAAATAACCCTATGAATATTCGGTTGCACACACTCATAGCCATCGTTCAAAGTCAAATAACACGTCTGGGTCTAGAATTTCTTATCTCAAAGCGTCAGACAATTTTTAAAGAATTTAAATTTCATGCACAGAACACAGAGTTATATAGTATATAGGTAGAACCTATACCTATACCGAAACAACCAGAAATGACCGATTATGGGTGGTAGCCGAAGAACATGATTTCATTAAAGAAATGTCACGGAGTGAGGTGGACAGACCAGAGACCTGTCATGGCCTAAATAAATACACAGGGTCTATCAGACTGATAATGCACACAATAATCGGGTGCGTAATTCAATTCAAATTGGATCGCACAGGGGGAGGCGGGCAGGGAACAAGCAATTAATAAATTTCCGGAACAGAACGGGACGGAGCGAGTGTAATTGCTATCGAAGTATAAACAAATTTCGACTGCTCGCTCTTTCTTATTTATTCCCCCTCTGTATTTGTTTATGATATTTGCGCCGAGCACCTTTCTCACAGGTGACGCGACCGCTTATCTCCACTCTTTCCCTCTTCGCTGATATAAATAACAAATATTGAAATTCCTGGAAATGCAGCTACGATTTCCCGTAGAAGAAATTAAGAATCGATACGAATATATTACATGAGCTAGAGCACGGAGCACGTCGCGAGTGAAACCAAAGTCCAAGTGCAGTTCAAGCGGTTACAAGCGGATACGAGTTACTTTTTTTTTCCCCATAAGTCAACCGCCATTTTCTACTGTTCCCCGATAGCATTTTGCATTTCTCTCTTTTGTTTTTTTGTGGCTCTGTACCCCCCTTGACCCTAAAATGCCCCAACTGTCGCCACTGGCAGGCCAATCAATCAAGTTTTTTGCTTTGCCCTGTCGCCTTTTGCATGCATCGTCGTAGCCATATACAAGATGGAGTCCGGGTTAGGGCCTCCATGCGACGTTGATGAGGATGCCGATCCAACCATCCTTCCTCCATCGGTGGAGACATAAATATGCAAGGCTCTCGGGGTGCCAGAAAAAAACGAACTTCCAACACACGCGCACCACAGGCCGAATTTACATTGCAGGTGATGGCCAGCCTAAAGAGGGAAAATATATTTTAAATACTCTTTAGGGTATAGAAATATATGAAATATTATAAGGAAAAAATAGGGAGAGCAATATTTTGGTATTAAGGGAGAAGAAATTGTTTTTAAAATTATTATAAAACTATTTATTCAATATATAAAATAAACCAATTCCCTGACTATTTTTTTTGGAAAAGAAATCCCAATTTTATAAATCTATTCCCCTTAGTCTTTAAGTCTATGACTAATGCCTATACTTTACTTTATAAATGAATATTAATATAAGTAATGAAGCCAATGGCTTTATATTTATCTCAAAACCTTTTTTAATCCCTGATGAAAAATTTAAATTAATTTAAACTAATCCTAAAAGTAACTCCCTGAAATTTGTTACCTAGCTAATAGACTCTTGTGGCCACTAAATCGACATGTTGTAGCCCGAAGTCACAATGACAAACTGCACTCTGGTGGCACTCGTCCGGCTGGCAGTCCATCCGTGAGTCCCATCATCCGGCAACAAGAGGTTGTTCGAGAATGACGATGGCCATCGGAGTCATCGCAGCAGCGTCTCCTGTATCTGGTATCTGCATTCTGCTGGGTTTTCTGCCACTTTTTGCTCACCAAAGAGACTGGGGACTGGGGACTGGTCTCGGGATCTTAATTTATGCGTTTCAAGCGTTCGATATGCAATTTTGCTGCCGCTCCTGCCGGCCTGCGATGGTTTCTAATGACGCGTCTGTCGGTTGGGTCTCCGCTTCCCGCGATCCATGGCTTTCCTGTGCTTGGTCCTTGGTCCCGCTGGTTGGCCGTTTATCTTGTAATGTTTGCTCTTAACTTAATGAAAGACAAATAATTACATGAAATGCATTTAAAATGCAATAATTATCATATTGTGAGCGGATCGATAAGAGAACATGCAACAGGGTAACATGAAAATTAATAATTAATTAACATTGATTCGAGCGATAAATATAATTATGGGCTAACGATGAAGCTCATTAATAAGATATTAAATTAATAGATTTTTAAAGGTTTAAATGATGAAAAGCATTGAAGATGTAATTTGTTGGCTGAACTAGAAGAAGTTTAAGATAGTATTAAGAAGATTTTATACATAATTAAAAACTATACATTTTTTATGCTTTTCCTCAACTTAAAAATAATATATCTTGGCTAAATAAAATTCTCGAAAACTTCTTCTAAACGTATAGATTTATTCCCTTTTTTTATTTGCCGATTTGTTTTGTAGTTTTCCCATAGAATTAATTTCACATAATAATAACAATGACTGACCATAAAAATCTGCAAAAAAATGATTTGCATTTTGAACATGCGTTTGCCAAAAAATAATAATATTCCCAAGAGGGTGAACCTTGGGTTCCTTGACAAATTTCGTCATCATCAGCGTGAAACTTTCATGCAAAACCTTCAGGGATGACCCTGCCCGCGATCTGGGTTCAGAACGAAAGCAACCCTGAATCGGGCGCCCTATCAAAAAGTCGGCTAAGAGAGAGAGAAATAGAAAAAAGGGTGGCGCAAGTCGGTAAAAAAAATAGAATAAAACAAAATCCACGACAATCATTGAATCCTTATTACTGTCATTATAGATGCGCGTTCTTGTGGTCGTCGGTTGCGGTTGCTTTTTTTGTCCATCCCCTTTCCTTCCTTCCTTCCCATATATATTTGGTTTTTTTTTTCTGCCCGCGTTAAGTTTCATTTTTTATCTGTTTTTTATCAGTCGTCGGAGGGGGTGGAGTCGCATCGTTTACCGGCTAATTTCAGTTTAGTTGCGCAAACGAGCGCGACGCGTGTCCTGCGGCAATTTTCAGCCTGCTAGGCGTGCTCCTTGCCCCGGCCATTATTTTTTTAGCCCCCTACTGCTTTCGAAACGGTTTATATATATAGATTTCAACCAGTCCGGTGAGAACTTTTGTCATTGTGAATACACTGGAATTATTTTATTTTTAGAAATATGATATTTTAGTAAAGTATTTTCAAACCTGGACTGGTTAAATTAAATAAATGGTAAGAAAATAACATTTTTTTAGTTACCTAGAATATTACGTTGGATTAAAATAATTGTAGTCAGCTTTTTCATCAAATTTAAACATTTTTCTACCTATTAAAAATGTAAATTGTTAAACAATTTAAGTTACTGAGCGATTTGATGTTACTTAACCTATTAATTAATATGCGAGTAGCTCTAAAATAATTTTTAAATGATTTCAAATATACATTTTAATATCAAATATAAATAATCCTTAATATTCAATCTATTTTATATTTAAAACAATATTCTTTCTACTACAACTTACATATTTTTTTTATTTAAATTCGTAAATATCTTCTTTTTCTTAACACAATTCCAACAAATATTAATGGAATCAACTTGTAGATAAAATATTTGATAAATATATAAATTGTGGTATTTTCTTGAAGTGTAATCATTCCCTCGGCCCTGTGTTTCATCCATCGTTTAGCGTATTAATTGTCACAAAGTATCGCATGGCCAGGACCTGCTGCGGGTAAAAATTTCGGTATGGGGATCTGTCTCTAGGGGTGCGGTTTTTCTTTCTTTTCCTATTTTTTTCCACCTTTGATTGCAACACGTTTATCGAATTCCAATTTATTTGTATTCGAATTGTAGTCGCCCCGGTATCCATTTATTTGCTTCGCTCATCATATTGAATTTCAATTTCAGATCTCGCACTCCCATTAATCGCCCCCTCCGAACTCGTTTATTCCATTGGCTTTTTAGTTAATTTGCTAAGTAAATATGTGGGTACGGAATGCATAGGTTGGTATAACTCGTAGGTGATTCGATATATGTGTCATCTGGGTGTGTTCGATGATGGTGATGGAATGACTTTGGGAACCGAAGGACTGTCAGCTTATAGAGTTTATTGACCAATGAGAGAGGGCTGAAAATATATAAATGTTTGAAATAGGTTGAAGAGAAGTTTTAATAATATTAAGACCAGTAAATAAAATTTAAAAAATGTATACCTAATTATAGAAAAGTTAGGAACAGTTTAAAACAAAAGTTAAACTATCAAAGATAATTAAGAAAAGGAAATTATACAAATATTTAACAGTGTCTTATGTGTTTTATTATCATTCCTTATTTGATTTCAAAGTGTAGCTTGTGATTTTTTGTATTTTTTTTTATATCTCCGTAATGAGAATGTAATTAAAGCCACACTTCACACCTTTCTCCACATTTCATATTCAAATTAGCCAAACTGGAAAAAGCGTGTAATGAGACCTACTTCCATTTAATTAAATCAAAGCAACTAGCTCACATAACAAATATTCAAATGAAAAATTACCATGAAGAAAGTCACTCAATTGTGAATCTCGTTAGACACAGACAGTTGAATACGACAAAGAAAAAAAAAAGGAACACCATTCCAGCATGACTCTGAACTATTTTCCCTGCTCTTCCATCAAAAATGCAATTAATCAAATCAAAAAGTTTGTGTACATTTGAAAGCAGACATTTAACTGCTGAATTTCGGAATTCAATTGGGCATTAAATGGTGGATAATACAGATAATGCGGAAACGTTTGGGGAGTATGGGAAATGATTTGCATTTTTGTAGGTAAATAAAGAAGGAAGAAGTTTCCTGAAAGAATAACTGAAAAAGAGGACATGTGTCAGGGAAATAAAAGTATAAGTCATTGATGAAATTTAATAAATAAACGGAAATTTGATTTGGAATATTTACAAAAAAAACTTCCTTTAGTTAAATTATATTTCTTTCCAAGGAAGTTTAAAAAATAAATCCTTGCTTAGACCATGTACTCCCTCATACCTCAATTATTCACTTCCACTGAAGCAATTTTCAACAAATTTTCACAAAACTTTGCGTGACTCTACGTAACGGAAATATCTATTACAAAATGGTAAGAAAAAGTTTCCCATTACCAACGGTTACGACCACCCTCAAACCGCGACAGCTGACGACTTTTCGTGTGTTCGATTCATTGGAACAATATGAATAATTGGGCATAGCCAATGAGAGTAGTTAGTGGAACACCCAAAATTGATTGACAGTTGTGTGTGCCGGCGGTTGTCAATTCAAACGTCAACACGTCCGCGTAATGACCAGAGAACCCCATCGAACGAACGAACTGTCCAGACGGGCGAACTTGGCCGGCAAATTAATTTTCTTCGAGTGGAAATATGTTTATGAATTATTACTCAATTGCCGTGGGTTCTACACCTGATCGATTACGTCTGTTAGGGGACGGAGTCTCTCAGCGGGAGAGTTGAGGCGATCAAAAAACAATAAATATTATGACATATTGCATGTTTGTACATAATTTTTTTGTGGTGAGCACGGCAGGCCATGCAGCAAGTCAGCTATTGATACAATTAACCCACAAAGGTAGGAAATATTGTAGAGGTTTCTTAAGAGTTACTGGAGTTTTTTATATTATATTTTGGTTTGTTACAGAAATAAATAATAATAGAATACAGGAATTTAGGAATTACTGAGGGTTCTTTTAATATCTTTCCAAGGAAACTAGTTCTAGTTGAATATTTTATCCATATAAAAATATTTATTTATTTATTGTTATCAAGTTCATAGTTTTTAAAAGACTTTCTGTAACCTCTGTTTTTTTACTGGAAATTCTTCTGATAAATGTATAAAATTCTTGGCCCTTTCTGAGCTCCAATGGGTTAATAATCTTAAGCATTTTGCCCTGTCTTCGCTTTGGATTAACCAAATACCACAATTGGTAATTCGAAAACCAGTTCGGGGCGCCACTTTATCCAATTGAAATGCCAAACGGCTGCCACGCCTCCCTCCTGAAAGATTCTACCGGATCGTTGCCGCCCCCGGGGCCTTCGTCGTCTTGGCCAGCTTTGCGATTATTAATTCTTTGCATATTGGCTCATATTGGAGAGTCTTAGTAGTCGTCGTCGTATTGTATAAATTAAATTTGCTTACACCGCGCACACGCCCCTTGCATGTTGTTTAGCATATGCCACGCCCCCCGATCATTGGGGGCCAGCAGCGATTGGCATCCTTTATCGGGCTGCCTGCTTAATTATAGCTTATCACATTTCCATAGTCGCGGATCGAGCTCGTTTTTCATGTGTGTCATTCCGGCCGTTTGCCTGTAATTGCCGGTCTCCGATATTTTCACAGCCGCATAAATCATAAACTTCGAGGAGTTAACTTGGCGAACCCGGTTGCTGCTTATTCTCCTCCATCTCCATCTCCTGCTGACCTTGACATTCAGCAGGTTTTTGGGATAAATATATATATATAAATACTGATTTAAAAACAAAAGTTAAGCATTTCCCATACCGTTAGGCTCGCACACAAAAACTAATTGCAAAACAAAAGCATTTGCCCAAAAATTCCACAACAAAGCAAAGTCTCAAAAGAAGGAAAAAAGCTGAGAGGAAAAGGCAGATGCAGACTCAGAGGCCGCAAAACTGGTCACAAAAAATGTCGCAGACTTAAGGGAATGCAGTGGTTTTTTACTGCCCCACCTCCATTGTTTTGCTATTTAAATTTTGATGGCATTGTGAACACCAACAACGATCGGGGGCCTTCAAAGCGATGCCGAAATGTATCGAAATCCGGTGCGGAATACGGTAGCGATAGAGAGCCGCCAGCATTAGCATCGATTTCGCTTTGAAGGATTGTATCTTTGTGTCTTTGTATTTCGGCTTTTTGGCATTTCGTCAGCGTTGAGAAGTTGTGTGTACTAGCGGTATTTTTCAGGGTTGCCAAGTTGAGAAATTAAACGTTATATTGCTTGTAAGCTGATATTTTTGTGATTAATTATTTTGTATTTAATTTATTATAAGAGTATAAAAGGTTCGATTAGTACGGGAATTCTTACGAAACTCTAAGATATAAATGGAGATTTACTTTATGACAAGACAGATCTAGAGTTGCCAAGAAGATATATAAGGCATAATTAAAGTTTCATAGAACTATGTATACTAAAATTATATTATAAACAAATTGAACACGCAAAATATTAAATAATTTGTATCATTTCCATTTACTCCATTTAATCCTTTACATTTACTAATTAAACAACCCTGTAAACTTTTCTAAGGGTGGACAACCCAATCCAGCTTGTAGACAGAATGCTAAAGATTTAAATTTCCGACCAAGCCCTGGCAAGAAACGACTGCCCTGACCAGAGCGAAAACAAACAATCGGCAACAATCAACTACCAATTCAATCTATAGACCGAAAAACCCAAAAACCGAAAGCCGAAAATATTTATGCATTTTGATGCGGCAAAATGAATGATTTGACTTTGACGAAAAGATGTCAATGCCACGAAAAGAAGTCGCAAAAAAGCCAAAAGGAAAAAGTATAAATGGAAAAGAGCGGAGCTGCAAAGCAGAGTAAGGAATGCATTGGGGACAAGGACTGGACCCGCTTTTGGTGGATATTAGTGCAAAACGCTTGGATCCTGCCGACAATTTAAATGCGCGTCCCCTGCACGAGCCCAGGGAAACCAGTGGAGCAACCGGATCCAATCCACACAGTGGCAACAATAATCAGAACAGAACCCCGACCAGAACATGGCCTCTGCTCCGCCGCTCCTTGGCTTTCCTTTGTGGCAAATGTCGTTGTCGTCATCGTCATCCTCATCCACATCCACATCGTCGTCGTCGCCGCTTGATGAAAGCCTCAGAAATTGATGGATGTGAATGCTGGCTGAATGTTGGCGAGGGGTTCTGGCCAGGGACTTTGGCTTGAGCCGCAACGCAAATCTTTTCGGGCCACATTGGCTACTGTTGGCTACCAAGCCAGGCCGACTTCTCGAGTTCGGCTTTCGGGCCTTTGAAGTCGCTCGTTGCGGTAGCAATTTGTGCTTTAATTTGAGTTTAAAAACTATGCACAACTCTTGGCCCAAAAGCTCCATTGTTGCTATTGTTGTTGTTGTCAAGGTGTAGCGAAAAATTGACAGACGCAGTGGGTCTATGGGAAATGTCATTTGGGGAGCGGCAGTGCCCACATGAGGCTTAATTTATTAGGTTTCCTATTTTATTTTAAATAAGTAGGGTTTGGTGGATTGATTTGGATTAAAACATATTTAAAATGATTTTTTTTTATGACAAGAATATAATTTTATGCCAGAGCTATGGTGTCTTTATCGAAATTCCTTAATCAAATATTTACAATTCTTAAAAGTTCCAAAATAAATCCCATAAATTGCCACAATTTCCATATGAGGCTCAGGCATCAGTAAAAATGGCAAGACACAAGGCCAAAACATTTAAATCTGTTGTAATAAATTTTGCGGCCATCGAAAATCGCAACTGCAACAACAAAGCGTGACCGACAACAGAGAAAAAAAAAATAAAACAGAGAGACAGAGATCCAGAGACATTGCGGCTGAGATGATTGCAGTTCATAAGATCCGGCCACTCGCCTCCTGAATATATGCGTGTAATGGCTTCCTTAAAGCCCAAACACAAAACCCGCCAAAAGGCATGATCAAAAATCATACGGCCGACAAGGGGAAGAAGTCAAGAAAGGCAAAAGCCGCTCTTAGCAGCAGCAGCAGCCGATGGCCAACATCATGATGATGAGGTTGTCAACGTGGCCATAACCGAGGATCACAGTGGCAAGCGGAATTATCGGACAGTGTCAAGGATGGAGTCCACGGATTAGCTGTGATATTTCAGCTAAAAATGGAAGGTAGCTTGGTGGCGTGATTAGTACTAATTAACAGGTTAACACTTGGACATTTATGGGTTTTGTTTGTAATTATTATTTACAGATAAATATATAATATAATATAGGCACATTACCCCCACTCATCCTTGGCCATAACTATTACTAAGCCAATTTAATGTTCTTTTTAAGAAGTCACTCCTTTTCATAATTGAACTGGTATTTAATAATGTCCAAGATAGTTCTGCGAATCTCCTTTCCTTTGCGTCCAAGGAATCTAATCTATATTTGGCAAGTGCCAAGAGCCACATGGAGAGCAACTTAATCCAACGCCTTGCGCCACAAATTCCATCGGCCATAATAATTTCCGCGAAGCCAACTATACACCCTTCGAAACCATCTTTGAGTATAGGGTATATAACTGCCAAGACCTGAGTTGCCTCACAAATTGTTTTGTCACTCGAAGAAGCTAACTTTTTCTTAGACTATCATTAAAATGATGAAATGCTTTGGCTTACACTTAGGCATAGCCAAGTAGGAACAGGAGAGGAGTTGGCCCGCAGGGGAGGTGGCTGTGCTGCCTGGGACAAACAAAGTAATCCAATAATTTTTAATTAAAACTCAACACTCGGGGCAAACAATTTTTTCCAGATAAACTGTCATTATGCGCCGTCAATTAATTTTTGCCTCCCCTCCTCACCGTTTAATGATCATCATCAGAGGAGCGGAGCAGCAACAATAAGAACAACTTGACGACGACGCCAAATGAATATTGATAAATGGGGCGGTGCTCCAGAAAAGTGGGCGTCGGTGTGTGAAGAACTAAAAAAAAAAAAAATATATAAGAACAGAAAAAATTGAAAGAGCCGAGCTGTAGCAGAAGTTGGCAAGTGAAAAACCAATTGCGAGTTAGACAACTTCACTTGCCGTTGGCTTAAAGATTTAGTTTGACAATTAATAATTTTCGTTGGCCATGGGAAGATCTACCAAGGTGGTTATTGTAAGAAGAGGGAAACAAGTGCTCAATGAAGATCAATTACAGATTGGCTAGAAGAAAAGTATTTATAAGGAATGCTTTAAAATAATTAGAAGGAATTTGTAGTAAAGGGTTTTGGTAAAATAAAAAGATTACATTTACTCTACATCTTAAATGTAAAACGTAAATTCTAATAAGTAATTAATTATGAAATATATCTCTGTATATAAAAGCATATTTATAAAGAGTGATTTGTATTAATTTCTTCATCATTATTCCACCTTATTTAATTTAAATAATAACAAAAAGAGATTTAATAAAAGAGAGTTTAAGTATCCCCTGAAATTTTACTATTGACAGCACACTCTGGATAACAATATATTAAAGAATTTACATTAAACTGTTTAAAAATATGTATTTATTTTTATTTTCATCAGTATTCCTTCCACTTCTTTAATGTCAATAAAATAATATATATAATAAAATTCCTGTTAAAGATATGCCACACTTCAATCGATCCTGACCTAGCACTGGTCAATCCAGATAAAATATTTAGAAACAATGTTTATTAATTTCTCTAAAAATATGATGCTTAATAACCAAAAGATTGCACTTCCCTCTAGGGGATATTAATACATATTTCCCGTTAAAGATATGCCACACTTTAATCGATCTTCACCCACCACATGGTCACACTCCCGATCTCGCCGCATTCTCAAAAACCTTTCAACACGCGCCGAGTGTCATAATAAATTTGAGGAAACAAAGCGAAGGGATATCGTGGTACCTATGGCACCACAAGGAGAAATACATAATCGAGGGGCCAGAAACACCCTCGCATACTGGGATTAGGATTCACATTCCCTCCCTCGCTGCCTACAGTGGATCCCTCGCGGAATGACAAAGCACTTTCGATGGATGTTACACAATAAACACACACAATAAGGGCAATCGCGATAAGGATCGGCCTGGAAGTCGGTCCCAGTCAAGGTTAATGCCACGCCACTCGAGAAATTGAGGGCAGCCTAAACGGAGCGTTTAGACGGGATCATCATATGTGTACGTAGGGGGAGTGGGAAGGGATCTCTGGACGGGGTTAGTTACTGGATATATAGTAATGGTATAGGGGCTCTCCAGAGGGAAGCGTGCCGAAAGTGCGTTGGTCAAACAGGATGCATTGTATGTTGGCAATGGGGATGATATTGCCAGGGAAACGGATGATGACCACAGAATGCTCAAGGATGGGTCCAGGTCCAGGCATCGAGTGCTGCTGTGTTTGGACGCCTACACAAAGTCCAACGGGCAGTTGGTTTGAAGGGAATTTTTACCCAGAATGCGAGACAAAAACGCGCCATAAATCACGTGACATGAGGGAAAGAGAGATGATACAAGCTGGGCATTGGGTTTTGCACCTGGAAGCGTTTTGTGGGCGATTCACATACACATCGAAGGGCAGGTCATAGTTCATCTGCAGTTGAACTAAATTACTCAACAGCCCCAGGACGCGGACTGCCGTTCCATCTCCATCTCTCTCACTGCTTGCACGCTGCGTTTGACAATGGCTTTTTGTTTCGCCTTGAATGAGACGATTTCGAAAAATTGTAAATAGTCCTGATGACTTTATTTAATTTTTATTGCATTCAGTCAGCGAATTTACAACGCTCCTTTGTTAATTTTCGAGTATTGTCCGGTTTAAACAAAATCATTGCATTTTGGAAGCTATTCGAACCAACGCCTGCAATTTTCAAGGGCCAAAAGTGAGAGGTAGGAGAAAGGATATGGCTTCTGATGGTTTCATTGTGGTGCTGCCAATACAAAGGACTTCCCAATGGGTTCTATAAAAAATTGGTTAGGGAATAAAAACTGTAATAAGTAGACCACAGAAGTCGTGAAGGAGCCAAACTAATGATTTATGGGATTTTCAAAATTTAATAACTATCAAAAATACTTTGTAGTTCAGTCATAAATGAAAGTTTTATGAATAAAATATGGGTTTCAAAGCTATGAATTTATCAATGAATAATATAGTTACCATTATTTATAGTTGAGGAAATATAGACACAAAAGATGTTCCTCTACTTCCCCAGAAAAGAAATGCACACACTCACTTCGAACGCTTCGGCCGCACTTGACAATTAAAAACGCAAATTTTTGCCATTGTCTTAATTTAAATAAATTAAATTTTATGACACTCGCAAGCTGCAAGTGCAGTTTGCAGTCTTAATTGGCTTCATGTCGGCCGACACGGGATGAGAACAAAAAACCCCGAGCCCAACCCCTCCCGAGACCAGCCGCGCGCTAAAAAAATGTAACCAAGGGGTTCTCTGTGTGAGAATCCCTTAATCGCACTCGGTTGACAGGCAAAACACCCACAAAAGGCAATTTGCATGGAGCTGGCGGTACAAGGAAATACAATTAACATCGGGTTTAATGTGCATTTAATGAGAAATATAAAACAAAAAGAATATTAGGTTCGTTTGGCTTGCGTGTGAGCTCTCTGCTCTCTTTGTAAGATTGCAGATTGCTGATTTTAGCCCGATTTTATGTCTTTGCATGGTCGGTGTCTATTTCTAATGTGCGCGGCAGCAAATGATATTTACTAATTAGTTATATGTATTATAATTCTTTCATTGCAGGCCACAGACCATGGCCAAAACGTTCCTTTCTTTGTGTGTCTCTGTAGATTATCGCAATCATAAAATGTATATTTGTTCGCTATGATGATGTTTTCTATTAGCGCGTTCCGGAATGGGCCTCTAGGGGATTGGCTTTTACATTGTTATTTAATAAGATTTTGATAGTTCTTGGCATAATGCACACAGGCTCGATTTGTAGCGGAACAGTGGGGCTAAGTAATTGGGTTTTATAATGGAGTTGAATCAAGTTAATACAAAGAATAATGGAAATCTATGGTTGAGCAATAATTCTTTATAAAATTTAAAGAATAAATTTATGAAATATATCAAATTTAAACTCTTTACGTGTGTTTTTTATGTGATTAAAAAATATATAAGGTTTTTTTTAATATTTTCCCTAATTTTCCCCTTGTTAGCCACACTGTCCACCTCCAAAGAACTCCTTAAAGAAGCCATGAAATCATGCTGCATTGTATTTGTGCAACCTGCAATGAAGTAGGTGTTGTGCCTACAGCCCCCCATTAACATACCCAGCCAAGAGAGTCGAAATGGAGGCAGCCGGACCCTCAGCAAGATCCCTTATCCCGCAGCTCCATTTCCCTGGGCAATCACAAGCCGGGCATCAGAGACATTCTGTGGCCACGAAGAGAGAGCTTTAATGAGCTCCAAGGCCCGTAAATTAAATTCAGAAATAATATAATCTTGGCCGCCCACTCCGCCGTTCCCCCCCTGTGGCAGTTGCATGATCGCATGCAAAGTGGCGGGAAGTTGGCTTAACCATTTGCCCCCTGGACGAGGGCTGTGGCAGTCGGCGCCACTTTTGCGCTTCGCAAGCCACAGACACTTCGTTATAAAACAATTTAATTTCGAAAGCAAGTAGAAAAGAAGGCTAAGACCGAATTGCGCCAAGTATTTACAAAACTAATTCTTAATTAATGACCATCAGGGAGGGTACGGAAGTGGCGGTTAACTTGCATGCTCGACCTTTTCATATAATTTACAAATTGGACGGCAGTTCCGCCGTCCCTTTTGCATTTTCCGAATGCTAATTAGGCTTCTTTGTTTCACATTTTTCATATGCTTTGTCGAAGGCAAATTAAAGTTGCATAATTTTTCTTTCCACACACACTCGCAGAGAACACCTGCACCGCAGAGTTTTGGCATTCGATTGGTATTTGTTGTGTGCTTTGTGGTCTGCGCTTGCATTCATTAAGTACACGCAAATGCAATAATTCCAAGTTCTTTGTATGATTTTAAGGTCAGTTATTGGTAAATAATGGGTTAGCTATTGATTGGACCGGGGTGAGATGGAAGTTGCCATATGACTCAGACGTGAGGTTGTTGAAGCCGAACGGAAAGGATTTTCATTAAGTTAGCTTTTGGAGTGCATTGAACGAGTTTGCATAATTTACATTAAAGGCTTGTGGCTATTAATTTGTGGCAATTACATGATTTAATTAAGGTCTTACTAGGAATATTTCAATTTCCGAAGCTATTTGTTAGGTTAGAAATAACATTGTTACAGGGATTCTACCCAAAAACTTCCAAAGAGTCATTTTTTACACTTTATTTTGTTATTTTTTTGAGGTTTTATAATGCTTACTTTCGTACCGAAATAAAACTGAAAGTAACGTTAGTTCTGCAAACTAATTTTCTCCTTATGACAAGTGACTTTCTGCATATATCGAGGCCCCAAGTGAATCATAATACCGGGTAATTGTTAGCTCGTTCAATGGCATTCCCCAGTAGCAAATACTGGACCGAAGGCCTTCTTTGTAAGTAAAGCAACAAAAAACTAACAACAGTATAAATCTATATGTGCAGCAATGAAATAAAATGTCTAACTAAAAGTATGTGGCAGAGGCAAGTTCCTCGATGCATATTCATAAGCTCCGTGCTTCGCCGGCCTCCCGCTTTTCCCCTACTCGATTTTCCGGGGCGGGAAATGCCAACTGTGTGCTGAACTGATAAATTAAGCAATTCCAACTAAAATGCAATGCATTGCAAATTTTTGCTCTTTACTTTTTAACTAGAAAGTTGGAGTCGGTTGAAATTTATGCCTCATTCAGGTTTGTTTTTGATGTCTTTGATGCCACTGCATGACAAGGAGATTTTCAGGTGTTAAGCTCGTCATATCGGGTGATTTAAATGGAAAATGTGAAGAGAAAAGAACAGAAGAGAAGAAGGAGTGCCTCCTAGACGACCCGTCACCTTAAAGCTATAATTCCCTGGCACCATCTTGAGTAATTAAATGTGCTTTAATTTGTATAATTCAGTTGGCTTTAGGCACGTAGAACTTTGGTCCCCTTTGGATATAATGAATATTCCGCAATATTGCAGCTTAGAAAGTCGCCTGGGAAATGCCAATTGGGGGTCTCGATCTCAGCTCGACTCAGGCTCGGGTTCGCACTTGCCCGCAGGGGCCAAAAAGATTTATCGCAATCCATCTACAATGTTGGCTGTACGCGCTAATGGGGTTTACGAGCTCCAATTTTCTCATATGCAAATTTTACCCTTTCACGTGGCAGGAGGAAGGAAATGAAAATGGGAATGAGCATGGATTTGCACCCGCCGTTGGGGTGGAGCTGCTGAGAATTCCTGTGAAATCGTCGCCGCTTGTCTCGTAATTACTGGCAATTTTCCATGAATTTATTAAAATTAAAGAGCAGAGAAGACAAAAGCCCAGGCTCGGCTCAAGTCTTGCCCAGAGGGCCAACATCTCATGCCAACAACACCAAAGCCCCCAGAGCTTCTACCCTTTCTACCCATTCCATTTGATTCCATCTGACTACAAACAAACAGACCATAAATAGTATAAATTTCCACATGACACGCGATGATTATGCGCTTTCCATGCAAACAAGTGTCTGCCGCATGGAGGAGGCACGGTTTCGAGTGCCAGGGAGGTCGATGGGAGGGCATCTGCATCTGCTTTCAACATCATTTGCGTATGTGTCGAGCCTCTGCCCTGCTAATGAATACAGTGAGCACTGCTCTGTCAAGAATTTGTTGCAAATTAATTTTGCTTTTCACTTAAAGTTAAAATTTGTATGAACTGAATGAATGGCTTATAAAACGAGTATACTTTTCTAGGGTATTCAAATTATAATTCGAAGCTTGCCATGCAGTGAAAGAGTCATTTCCGATTGATCAGCATCATCAGCGCTGTCAATCTCGACATGTCCGACAATAAAAAAAAATTTTTAATTTAAAAAAAAATTAAAGGGGTTACTTACATCATTAAAATTGTCAAAAAATAAAAAAAAAATTAATTTTTAAATTTTAAATTTAGTAAGACAGTTTGTTAATCTAATAAAAACCAACACAAAACAGTTTTCTGAATTAAAATTACTGAATTTTTGGCTTAGTTATAAACGATTTCCAAATTCCAAATAAATACGAAAAATTCCTGCTTCATAAATTATTTTATTATTATTATTGTTGTCTTATTTTACAAAAATTTTAATCAAATAAAAATATATTTACAACTATCTATTACACTTTCTTTTAAATGTAACCAATTTTATAAGAGTTTTCATGATTTTTTCGTAGATTTTTCAGACTAACAAGAACATATTTTTTCCTGCTATTTACCTGTAAAATATTATTATTATTATTTAAACAACTATACATTAGCTTAATTTTTCATTTAACTTTCTAGTATAGATTTATTTTTGAATGAATTTTCCTTGGTAAAAAATAAATTAAATTTGTTTAGTTTACATGTTGGGTTCCTGGTAGTTATTTCGCTGATTTAGCTAAAAAACACATAAATTATTACATTTTATTAATTAAAAACATATAATAGATTGATTTCAATTTTACAGTTTCAATTTTAGTTCAATTTTATACTTTATTAATAATTTTTTTAAATGTTGTTTTCTTGCTTTTGCTTTCTACTAACTCCACCGTAGATTAGACTTCCCAGCACTCTTTCAAATGGTTTAATTTCTTGTTATCTTTATGTAATTAAATAAAAAGTTCTTACCTTTCTCTATATATATGTATATGCTTTTTTAGCGACTTTTTCCTGTGCCAGCTCACAGCGATAGTGAACAATTTTTAATTGCTCAAAGCTGGAGCGACGACAATGACAGCAAACGACTTTGCCCACACCGCCCCTCGAAATCGCAGTGAATTCATTTTGGTTCGGGCGGCTTCCCATTGATAGTACTCTCTCTGTGTGACCCAGGTTCGGCCCCTGAAAGGCCCCTGGAAGCGCGGTTTCATGATCGCTGGCCTCATCTGCATGTTGATATCTTGGTCATGGGATCGAATCGGTCCAGTTGTGTCGTTCTGCGGGTGTCTGGTTCTTATTAGCTCTGCACGCGCTTCCGCGCTCACTTGAATTCCATGAATTAATTTCAGTTTTGCATGTTGTTATTTATTAAAATTTTACTTGGACTCGGACGCTAGCGATTCTTGCCGTTTCCCTTTCATTTGCGCCGCAGAAGCGCAAAATTCCTTGTGCCTCTCGTGATTGATATCTTTGAGAGATATTTAGAGCGTCTTTCCAGCCCCCTTCCCAAAATGAAGAATAATATTCGCAATTATTTTGTATGATAATTATTTTTATTTCATTGTGTTTTTTGTTGGCCTCTCGTGCCCTCTCTTTGTAGTTATACATTTAAAAATTCTAGTGGTTTTTTCACATTTTACAATTATATAAATGGTTTTTGGGTTTCATTTTTTTTATAAATTCAATTTGTTTTTTACACATAAATACGCTGAATTAAGTTTAAATTAATGTTTTCTTTTACGTTTCTTTTTGTTAGTTTACTTGCCCATAACATATAAACATACAACTAGGTTCTTATTTTTCTTTCTTTTTTGTTTTTTCCTTGAATTAAATTAAAATCATTCAAATTGATTATCACAGTATTCACGCGAAAAATAAATATGCTTAAATACTAGTCTAATTTCTTTTATTTTCTTTTCTTGTGTGTATGGAAAGTGTTTAATTATTCGCTAGGAATTCATTATGTTTGACTTTGAAAATTGTGCAGAGACTGTACTTAAATATTAATAATACACATACGCCACGTAGTACGAATCCAAAAGGAAATGAAATTTATAAGCCTGTCAAAGGCTGGAGAAATACCATTTTCTTAAAGGATTCTAAAAAAATATAGGTGATCAAGTGAACACTTGGATAGGTGTTTGACTTGATTAGCCATATTTTGGCTGAAGTTTATATTACAATTACGTTACAATAAATACCATTAATAGTTAACATAAGCAAACCCCAATTGTTGTGTCTTTTGTTTAGGAATTGGTACCTAATTTTGGGACAGAATTAAGCTAGTATTTGATGTGTTTGCGTCTTTGAACCTGCAAGGAAATAAGCAAAGGAGGAAGGGGATAAGTAATCGTTTTCTAAACAACATTTTAAATTTAATTTGGGAAATAATAAGAAATAAATCAATAAATCAAAATCAAAGGCTTTTGCTAGTAAATTATAAGTAAGTATAAGTAAGTAAGTATTTAAAATCTTAAAAAGAATCCCGTAATATATTAAAAATTCTAATTACCTGCACATTGTGTTGCTTAGCATTCCTCTGATTCCTCCTCCGCACATTGCACTGTTGTCTTTGTCCCTAAGAATGTGGTGACCGTTCCGCTTAACTCCTAGTGCATCATGAAGGACGACTCCTCGTCATCGGCTCCCGTCGGACTGTCCAGCGAGGGATTGATGCGCTTCTCCTTCTGCCGGCGATTGCAGAACCACACACGCACCACCTCCTTCTCCATACCCAGACGATCCGCCAGCTGGCTAATCTCCTCGGAGGTGGGCTTCTGGTTGGCCATGAAAGCCTTCTCGAGAGCCCCCCGAATGGTGGTCTCAATGGACGTACGCTTCTTGCGCCGGCGACCGATAATCTCGGGCGTGCTGACGGTGGCCTGGAGGGCAGCGGGATCGAAGACACCGCCGGTGGCCTGGATGGTGCGATCGGCATCGTCCAGCCACTTTTGCAGCAGCGGCTTCAGCTTGCACATGTTCTTGAAGCTCAGATTGAGGGCCTCGAAGCGCGAAATTGTGGTCTGCGAGAAGTCATTGCCATAGAGCTTGCCCATGGCCAGACCCACGTCGCCCTGGGTAAAGCCAAGCTTGATCCTGCGCTGCTTGAAAGTCTTGGCAAACTGCTCCAGCTCCTCGAGGTCCGTGGTCTCCTCCGGCGAGGGTTCACCTGCGGCGCGGGCAGCCGCTGCACTGGCCACCGTCTTGGGCTGCGGAGTGCTGGGTGTGTTTTGCATCTGGGTGCCACTGGTCGGAGTGCTGGGTGTCAGCATGCCACTCAACTTGAGGCTGGCCGCCGAACTGGGCGGCGTGATCTGCAGGGGATGGTGGTGTCCCAACTGGTGGGGCGAGCTGGCGGGACTGCGGATTGCAATGGGACTGCGCACCGCCGAGTGCGGCGTGGAGCTGCGCGGTTGCAGGAGCTGCTGCTGGTGCTGCTGTTGCTGCTGCTGCCCCATCTTGTGGTGATGATGGTTCAGCTGCAGTGGCTCCTCCTGCTGGCGCTGCTGCTGCTTCTGCAGAGCCTGCAACTGCTGCGAGGCCTGGCTCAAGGCTTGGAGTTGACTCTGCATTAGGAACTGAGCGGCGGCCGCCTGAGCGGTCAGTGCCGGATCGTCCTGGGCCAAGCCCAGCGAACCGCTCCTCAGCAGCTCCATGTAGCTGTTGAACTGCTGGGTCAGGGCCAGCTGACGCTGCTGCAGCAGCTGCTGGAACTGGGCAAAGTCCTGCGGCGACAGGGAGCCCGTCAGCAGGGGATTGTTTAGACCGAGACCAGCGGCCGCCAGTTGAGCCTGTGGCGAGGACATGCCCGGAAGGGCTAAAAGTGGGGATATTCCACCACCGGAAGCCATCGAAGTGGCCACGGCGGCGGCGGCTGCTGCTGCTGCTGCTGCCATGGAAGTGGGTGGGGTGGCACCACCTCCCACAAGTCCTGCTCCTCCTCCTCCCGCCATCGTGGATGGTGGCAGGACTGGCGAGATCATGGGCGCCACTGGCGAGGGCACTGATATAACCGCCGGCACCGGTGAGGAGGCATTCACCGATTTCACCGAATTCGCCGGAGACTGAGTGCTGTGACGGCTGTTGTCGCTGGTCAAGTTCAGGGCACCGCCATTGGCATCTTCGTAGTCCTCCTCCTGCTTGTACTGATGGTGATTCAGGTGGTTTAGGTGGTGCGCTGTGTGGTGGTGATGGTGATGGGCCGGATGGGGCTGCATCAGCAGCTGGCGCTTGGCCTGCTGGTGGGTCAGGGACAAGGCAGGACTCAGGGGAGATCGGCAGCGATCGCTCGAAGTGCCCACACTCGAGTTATTGTCATCGCAATCGGAAGCTGCAAGTAAAGTGAGAAAATAGGGAATTCAAGGGTTAGGAAAATCTAAGGGAAAATAAAATTGTAACTCGAAATATATCCCTAGCATTTTCACCCATTAATCAAAACCTTCTCTAAATATTTTTCCCAAGTTAACCCCTTCACAACTCTTTTCCAATCAAACCTAGAAAGGAGGCGTAACCAACTGACCCAAAACCCATGGAAAATTTATATTTTCCACCCATTCAAACTATGCAAAAATGAGTCACTCTTTGGGGACCAATGCGAGTGTCCTTTTGCATAAATTTAGCATAGGCCACACGAGCGCGTTTTGTATAATTTTCGTTCAATTTCATAGTCCGTTGGGTTTCAGGTTTCGAGTGAAAGCCTTTCACGTGACCACGACCACCCAACGCAGTGGGTTTTTTGTATGCGAAAAAAATAGAAAACGAAATAGAGAGAAAAGGAAAAACCCAGTCGCAGGCTCTTTTCACCCCATAGTTTACATAGTTCCACCTTGACATCAAATGGAATTCTCGTGTTTTCTTTTCATTTTGGCATTTTGGCTGACGCTTTTAGCTGCTTTTAAGTGGCATTTTAGCATTTCAAATGCCTCGGCCAAGGCGATTTGTATAAATTTGCTATTTGTATGCATTTTATTTATGCGGCATGCAGAGAAAGGGAAGCCTCGGCTCGGGCCAATTGATTTGCAATAATATTTAAATACACAAGGCACAAGTTCATTTTGGTGGCTTAGGCTAGAGGAAAGCAGCCACTTCCTCCCTCATAAATGGCAATCAAAGGAGTTAAACCCTTTGAAGTGGGCCCCAGGTCTGAATCCCACTCACTCCAATTCCAGATACCATTCCCAGACCCATTCCCAATTTCCACATCCTGTCCACTGCAGCCAATTTTTGCATATGTTTGCCTTGGCTACTTTATGACTTGTGCTTGCCTCCTGATGCTCGGCTGCTACGTGAATTTGATGACTTATTCGCCCAAGTGGACGACCCATCGTCTGGATGGCTGGATGGCTGGATGGAATGGACCGACCACATGGTCATCCTTTTTACATATGCGACCCGAGCCCGGGACAGGAGCGATTTTTTCGCTCCTTCTCGGACAGGCTACGTGCGTCCATTTGGTATTCAGATGATGTGCAAATTCGATTTGTATGTGTTGTGTGAATGGCCATTGGACACGGGTGGGTCTTCAGATGATAGAAGGGGGTTTTTCCTTCATTGGGTCTAAGGTAAATTTAGGCTTCTATTAGGGTTTAGTTTTTAAAATTTGTGTTAAGGTAAAATGTGTCTAGTTTTTAGATAGAAGAGAAGAGATTTTATGAACAATTTACTAAAGAAAATCTAGGTTTATGTTGTAATTCCTTCTTTGTTAACCCCTCAATCCTTTAAAAATACCTACAAATATCTAGAAACCCTAAATTCCCTTCTCTAAAACCCCCTTTATTCGCCGCCTCTGTTACATTTAGCACAACCAATAAAAAAAAGCCAAATGGTCAGTTTGACTGCACATCGAGCTACCCCAAAAACGCTCCCACATACGGCCGGCATAACGGAATAATTTTTGCATAAAATATATGTAAATATATATATGTTCATGTTCGTGAAAGAAATCACAGCAACTGTGTCCCACACAGACGACCGGAGAGGACAGCCTCCCTCCCTCACAGATATTCGAATTCAAATCAAGCGAAATGCTGTCAATAATGTGGTACAAAAAAAAAAAATAATAATAATAATAAAAAAAAGGGAGCCAGAAAAGGTTGAAGTTTCGGTTTTTTTGTTTGGACCGTGACTAACGAAGTCCATGAAATTCGTAAAGTGTGAATTGCAAATTGAACGCAGCCTCCTTTTGCAGAAACGAGTTATGAATAATAATCGAAACTTTGGTTTATGAATCCATCAAAAATTTATAATGCACCCAAAGCATTTTCTTCCACTTCCAGCGAACAATTAGGGAGCGAACACAGCCAATTGTCACCTCAGAAACTACTTAAGAAGCTGTTAAGTCGAAAACACCCATTTAATAAGACATCAAAATCAACTTAAAGACATCCCTATTTCTCTTTTGCGACGGCCTTCCCCTAAATCTCGGTTGACAAAAGTTTTGACAGGCCGCCGTGCGAGAGGGGTGAGCCGGGGTCTCCCTATAGGAAATACACACATCAACCCTAACCTTATACATTGTATAGAATAAACATATATATCCCCTAGTTCCAGGGGCCAGCGCGTGGCTGTCGCAGGCAAGGGTTGAAGTCGATACTCCCTCCGGTTTATTGTCTTGTTGTTGAACCGAAAACATGCTAGTGATTTAGTGAAACTGAGATGAAACCCGCCGCCCCCAAAACAGGCAGATGTTCCGAACCAGAAATATATACATACATATAAGAATATTTATATTCCCAACCATATGAAGTGGACAAATCTCGTAAATCGTTTTCGGACAACAGCTGATGCCCCGAAAATGGAAAAGAAATTCAAAACACTTACCATTCGATTGCAGTGGCGACGGCGAGCGCGACAGGCGACTGATATCTGAAAGGAAAATAGAAAAGGGAAGAGCATTTTTAGACCAGGATAAATTGAGACCACTTAAAGCTAAACGTAAAATAACACACGTCGCGGGCATAAAACGGGGGAAACACAAACACAAGAATTTTCCAAGGAGCTCAGGTTTACGGGTACACGAAATCGATATTGATATACATTTTAAGCCAAAAACTGACCAAATGGTCAGTCGTCAGTCGCAGACATCGACACCGTTGCCTATAAAAGGATATTTTTATGGACATCGTCGAGGGATATACATAGACAGGAGTTCAAGGAACACCTGGTTCGCTTTCAATTTGAATTTCGAAAGAGTTTGGGAGCCGCAGACAACATTTGTGCATTTGCTGCATTTTTATGTCTTAGAGATATAGAGTTGGTTCTTTGGTTCGGGTCTCGGTGGCTAATTTACGAGGCAAGACTTGAAATTTTTACGGAAGTGCATAAAGAATTTAATTTCTTTAGCTAAAATGTTTGTTTCAGACATGGGATTGTTTAAAAAAAATGTATTTATAAAAGCAATTAAATGATATTAAAATAGTGCTATGAAATTAAAATAAAAATTAGAAGAATTATCTACATTAATTAAGTATACTAACCATTTCCTGTTTTATAATCAGACTAATAGTCACTGAGCTATATTTATCTATAAGTTATATATGTTTGTTTTTAATAAAATTATTTTCTAGACTCAACGAACCCTTCAGATACTTCCTTTTAATCTGCCACACATTGCTTGTATCTCATCCTTCCCTATCGCTACCTAAGATCCTTATCCCATTGAATCAGTTTTGATATGTGGCCTGAGTTTCTATTCCTCTCCTCGTCGCAATCTTCCCTCACTTCTGGCACGCTTCTGCCACGCCTTTTGGCCGCTAATTAAGCAACAACAACTGCTGTTGCTGCCTCAAGTGGTTGCGGCATATGTGCGGATACTGCCTGAATCTATAGCGTTAGTGTTAGGTAAATGAAAATTTTACAAAAACCCGACGTTAAAGTGCCACATAAATTATATAACGAGAAAGGAGTGTTTTTCAAAAATTCAACACCCTCGCGCGTGTCCAGAGCACGACCAAAAGTGAGCAGCAGCATGGTTCCCGAAATGGGGTTCATTTTTCGAGAATTTTACAGTTTTTGGCCGAAGAAAATTTGCAAAAACCGCAGGCAGGCTTGTGGCCACCCCCCAAAAATGTGGCAGGGAAATAAATAAAATTTTTGAGAATTGCCCAGCGGGGGTGGCGGTTTATGAGGGTCTCAATGTGAAATTTGGCCAGATACATTTGGCTGTGTGGCGCACACAATTAGTCAATGACCTCGACAGTTGCCGGCGGGTCGGGGGTGGCTAATACAGCGCACAAACATATATTCCTATACGTGTGTATATATACACGCTATATCCTATAGACGGCGGTCATCACGTGCGCAGACCGAGACTGACTATCGATTGAGTCGTCGTCGTCGTCGTCGTCGTTGTCGTTGTCGGTGGCGGCGGCGGCGGAAGCTGCGTGTCTTGAACTCTTGACCCCCTCGATTTTTGCAACTGCCACAGAGAGGAGAGGAAAGCCACGAGCTCCCCAAAAGTAGCCGAAAAAAAAACATAAATAAATGAAATAAAATAAAGGAAAATAAAGGAAAATGATGGAGAGCCAAAGGCAAGGCGAGTGCGTGCTCTTTGGCCTTTGTCTCTGCCTGTATATTCGTAGCAAAACAAAACTAGCAAAATCACAAAAGAGAGAAAGAGGAGAGAAAGCTTCGAGTGCGGCGAAATGAAAGCTTGATTAGGGGAACTCAGAGAGAGAGAGTGAAAGATTAAAAGCAATTAAGGAGAGGCTGATTTTTGGGCTCAAAAGATGAGAGAGTGCAGGACCAGTCCAAAATATTTATATTAGGAAATGCAATGTACAAGATTTGTACTAACATTCTAAAATTTCAGCTCATGATTAATATTAGTTTGCTTATTATTACTTTTCACACTTTAAAAGTGGTTTTTAATTCCTTAATTCAAAGGTAAAGGCCACTCAATGGCCTAAACAAATGCAAATAAATTTCCTTGATTACCTCAGTTATGGCCTCAAAAATAAATGGTAATTAAATATGCAACTACCAACCGAAGACCTATGCAAACAATTTGCAATACATTCAACTGATTTTTACGTTTTAACTGATTTTTAAGCCCCCCTCATGCCCTCATGCAAGCTCTGTTGACTTTTGGTAAATCACCCCGAAATGCATTACAAAACAATGACACGAGTATTGACTGCATTTTCTATCAGTTTCCGCCTTGCCAATTGAAAATCTTAATCGACTCCTCATTGGGTTTCCAAGAATTAGCCATAAAAAGTGTTGGCCCCAACAGCGGACACACGCCCTCTTTCTTGATCGGCTTTTATAGCGCCGATAGGTGGGTGGATGATAAGGGGTAAGAAGTAATCATTTTGTGGGGGGAATGGGCATGAGCTCATGTGGACAATGACTAAAAATAATGTTATTATTCAAGTTGGACATTGTCGTCAATTGGCCCCGCTCTAATCGCTCAAATATATTAATTTAAAACTGATTGCCAGGCGAACCAGTTTCGTTTTGGGCCTTCGGTTAATTTATTAAAATCACCGAAAATATGACGAAACTTGTTTACTCTGCGTTGGAGTGCTTCCAGAGGTGGACTTCTTGGAATCTTAACGGCATTGTGCAGGTGTGCAAAATGTTACTTCGATTTTGGTTTCGGGCGATAAGCGGACGATAAGCGATAAGCAAATCGCAGTGTACAAGGCAAACTCTTATATGAATATCATGAGACATAATATATTAGCTATCGCTCTATTAGTTCCTAGATTAGGGGAATTACTTGCGTCACGTGCCCGAGCACTCGAAGGAAAATGAAGAGTGCAGCAGTACGAAGTGGGGAGAGCACTCCGGAATATTTGAATATTGCGGAAAAGTCGCCGTTTTTATCGTCTTACGTCTATTTAATTAAAATGTTTCCTTGTCACCTGCTTATCTGACGAGTGCTCTTGTTCAGCCAAAGGCAAACTACCTTAATTACTCACTCCGGGGATTCGTCAGAGTCTATTTTCTGTTGTTTTACATAATCAATCCATCGTAACCCGCTCCAAAGTACGTACCACTTGTGGTAACAACACTTGAGAACGGTGGCTCATTGGAATTATTACGCATATTCCGTATTCCAAATGCGACAATTTGTTGTTTTTTTTTTTACAATATTTGTCATAGAAATGCGCTTTTTTATGGCCCCCGCAACGATAATTGATAAGGCAACAAATTAAATGTATTGTTTACAATGGCCAAGCGGTTCCACTGAGTGCCCATCGCCGGCAGTCTCAGTGCTCCGAGCCCAGCACTCCGCGCACCCATTTACATGGTCACATTACTATTGGCCGGGTTGTGCAAGAAATGCGTCTTTAATAAATTTTTTTATGGTCCGGCATTTGTAATACTCATTCGTTAGTTTGTAGTGTGTGTTCTGTAGCCTGGCACCGGCTGGGTCTTGAGACTGGACTTTAAGTGGGTCGCCGGGAGTTAATATTTATGGCGGAGACACCTGTGCCGGGGTATTTTCAATAAGCAGATTGCATTTTCTTTGTTCTTGGTATCGAGGTGTTTAGTTTTCGGTGGGGGCGCCGAGCACCTGACTCCCAGTCATGGTAATTTTCACGAGGTCTGCCTTAGTGATTCAATGGTGAAAGGCGGTCTTGGGGAAATCGGAATTGGGTGCTTATTAGCCGGGTTTTACTCAGAGGAAAATTTTATGAGCTCTTCACTGGGAATTTTCTTATTAGAAAGGGAACTTGAAGTCTTATTGAATGCATATGGTAAATGTTTTATATAGAAAAATATAAACTTTCTTATATTAGTTATATTAAATATGCACCCGTGCTAGAAAAAAAATTAAGTATTGGTTTGACAGTTGGGACATAAATTATTTGGAGAAAAAAATATTTTGCTGATTGTAGAACATACATATATAAAATTAATAACTTTTTGATAATTAACTAAATATTATTTTAACGTTGTAATAGACATTCTTAGTTAAAGTTATGGCTTATTACCTTTAAAAATAACTTAAGGCCAACATAACTATTCATATTTTCTGCTGTTAATTTTTTGTCTTACGGAATGTATAATTTTGGATATTTAATATGAGTTCCCAATAAAGTTTTGTTTATACGACAGTTTTAATAAAAGGTTTTTAATATCAAAACGATATAATATTGTTTTTTGATTGATCAATATCAATGGATAACTTGTGTTGATGTAAATAAATATATAATATGTGGACTTGAAGATTGAGAACATTTTAGAAGATAAAAAAAAGATTGGAAATTAAAAAGTATAGTTCACTTGCAACCTTAATAAGCCTAATTTACCACTAAGATATAATCTCAATAATGTGTATTTTATGGTTCTAATCCACCTATTTAAAATAACTCAAGTTTAAGAGCCATCTATAGTGCACCCCAAGGATTTTTTAAATCTTTAAATAAAACTTACATCGATTCTGCATAATGTGTACGGCGGCCTCGCGGGCGCTTGTGGGCGTTGATTTGAGCAGATCGCGCTTCAAGGAGTTGTTATTATCCTCGGGACTAGCGGTGTGCCAACGTAGCTCCGACATAACCATTTTCACAACTCAGTAGTAATTGTTTTGTGTGTGCGATATGTGTTCTGGATACTTGAGCACTACTTGGAATCACTTTAGCACTTTGGTTCTTGGGTTCTGGGAGGTTTCTTTGGGGTCTCTTAACTCTTATATCTTTAGGTTTAGTTTTAGTTTAGTTTCTGTGTTTGATTGGAACTGTTTCTGGAAAGCGCCGCTTTGTTGTGGACGCGTTCGTGTCTGGTGTGAAACTGACAACAGAGAAGCGTTCGCAGCGGTCAGGACAGCTCTCTTTTTGGGAACGGAATCGGAACTAACGGATAATCGCTGTAGGCCTGAAATTCTGTCCGCTGAATGATATGGTGATGATTGCCCTCTCTTTCGCTCTGGACACTCTCTTCTGCTGTCTCGCTCGTTCGCGCTCGCTCTCAGTCGCTTCCCCTCACACCCTGAGCCGGCTTTTGAGTTGGTTTTTGAGTTGTGTTATGCGTTCGCCACCCTAAAGGAATCTTAGGGGTGGTTTTTTCTTCGTTTTATAGTCGTTTTTCCCTTTTTTTTTGTTGAGGGGAATATCCAACTAAAAAACCGCCTGCGTATACGTGATAAAAAACGCGTCTTAACCGTTCGCTTACGCTCCACAAGTTCAACTGGTTCCACTTCGGCGCGGCAACTGCAGTTGGAGTGGAATGTGGACGCAAAGAGCGGGGCTCGGCTCGGCTCGGCTCTCTCTTCGCATTTGAGGCTTGTTAGAAATGGGTTCCACACACCAACCACACACACACCAATTGGAGTGGAGTGTGAGTCTCTCTCAATTTGAGTGATTGTAGACCCCAACACACAGCCACACACGCACACATTTTATGCGCTTTAAAATTGTAGAGTGTAGAGTGCGTGTGTGTGTGTGAGTGAGCGGTTGGGGGGCACTCGCCTGTGGTTCGCTCGCTTCGTTCGTGGGCTCCATTGTTGCGCCCGAGAGTGTGTGTGTGTGGGATGCGTGCGCTTGTTTGGGGTGTGGCTTAAAATTTAAATTTGGATTTCAAATGGCAATGTGTTTTTTATACGCTTGGGGATGTGTGTGTATGCATATTATTTTATGATTGGCGAGTCAAAAATGGGCACCTATGAGTGTGTGCTGGTGTGTGTTGGACTGTGAGCTATGTAAAAATATTTTAAAGCTGCGCCGACGTCGACTGCAGCAGAATAGGGAGCCCCCTTCAGCACCACCACCCCCTTCCGTTTCTGCAGCATTGTCGTCTTCTGATTTCGCTCTTTGTTATGGCTCCCCTCTCCTACTCACTGTCTCTCTTTCTCTCTTCCTCTGTCGCTCCTTTCGCATTTTATTTGCCATTCATGTATGCACACATGTGCGGAGCCCTCCCCCATTCTCCACCCCTCCTTTCTCCCGCCTGGAAACTGGGAGTCTTTCCTTTTTTGTTTTTGCCACCCACTTGGCAGTGTTTTCGTTGCGTCTTCTTTGCTTTTGTTTCTTTTCGTCTTTGGCAGATTTTCTTTTTTTCTGTGTGTGTTGATTTTCATTGCTTTTATGACTTGTTTTTACTTTATTTTGTGTTTGTTAAACGTAAATAATAGCGACATTTATGGCGACAAAGATTGAAGAATTGAAAAAGAAATAAAATTATTAATATTATTTATAATAAATTTATAAAAAAAATCCTAATAGCTTTTTACCTTAGATTATAATATTACACAAAATGTATTTCGTTTTTTTGCTTATATTTAAAATATGCTCGTTTTGCTATATAGATAATTTTATTTAATATTTATAGATTAACAAATAATACAAATATAAATAAATATAGATAAAATATGGATTATTTATTGATAAGTTGTAAAGCAGAACTGGAAAATATTTGTTATTTTCAAAATATGTAAATAAATACTTTTCTGCAGTAAAAATTATGTTTTAGTATTAATAATAAAAAAAATAAATACAAATTCAATTAATACCCTGAAATATGAGCCAAATTATATTTAAACATGGATTTATCAATAACTTTCCAGAACTATTTCTCCAATGCAATAAATTTTATGAAATCCCACTCAGCTCTACTTCTCTGAATCTCCCTTTTTTATGCATATTAAAAACAAATGTTTCTTTTTATATTCCCAAGAACTGACGAGACAAACGAATTATAATGAAAAAGTCAAATTTTCAAGGTGAGGGCAACAGAAATCTCTTCTTCCATCAGAAACTATATAAAAAACTAGCCCAACTACCTGACCAATGCACAATGTACGCATATATATTTTTTATAAGCACATCTCTTTGTTATGAACAAAAATCATAAAAAATTGTTACAAAGTCGTAAAAAGTCAAAAATTACAAACAGGTAAGAACAGGAGGAAAAAAAACGCTGCAGAGAGGGAGAGGAACTGTGGAACTGCGTCCTGACAAGCGTTTAACGCTTCCATCAATGATAGCCACCTAGGGTTCAGGTTCCCTTCGGTTACGGCAATCTGAAGGATTTCGCGCTCCTTGCCATCTTTTTTTTACGATGCCTGTTGGCCCTGTAAACTGGCTCGATTTCCACGTAAATAATAAAAAAAAGAAGGAACATTCGATACGTTTTGTATCTCAGGATGCCGCGAGTCAAGGAGTCAGTCGAGTCGGCGCTGTTGGCCAGCATCCTGTGCCTACACATGTTAATTAGCCCAAAAGGCATTGGTCCACTTCGACTACTGGTCATCCGCGCTCTCTCACGTTCGCAAGGAGCTGTTAAAAAAGGGACTCCGGGATGCCCAGCAGTTGCAAGGGGTATTTGAGGCAGAATAAAATCAGGAATCTTGATATTGAATAATATATTGAATAATAATTAAAGGCCTAAATTCCAAGCATTTTATTAAACATATTGAATAATATAATAAAATAACAAAGGGTTATAGAGGTCTTAAAAGTTGAATAAAATAATAATAAAATATTTAAAGACTTTCCTTCAAGTAGCTGTAGAAAATGTATATAGCAGAAGACCCTTGATATTTTTTCACTAAAAAAACTTATCCCTGCTCCTTTAATTTTTACCATTTTAAAGGGTATTTCTTGGTACATATATCTTCTCGCAACCAACATTGACTTGCTGACCGTTTGACTTTTTTATTTGCGTGAACGCGAACACACAGCACACCGTCTTTGAGGCCTACTGTGCGTGCCCATAAAAAATATCCGAAACTATTTGTCGGCTATCTTTTTCCGGCCTGAACCAGCTTTCCTACCTCTTTCGCACTTCGTCCTTGCCGGGAACGTCGTAAAAGAAAATTCGTTGCCGAGAATTACTTAAGTCAATGTAGGCAAAGATCATAAAATAAAGGCAAGCCGAGTGCAGAAGAGTTGAAACCTGGCAAACAACATTTTTATTGGGGCAGCCGGAAAATATTAAAAAAAAAAGGAGAAAAAGGAAAGGGAATTTGGAGAGTACTTGGTAAATTGCTTGAGAAAATAATGAAAAGTGAAATGTCTAATGAAGTCGTAAAGTTTTTGGGACCTACAAACATGTTGGCATGTGTTTGTTTCTTTAACTGAGATCTCTCCCTTTTTTGGGGTTTGTTCTTGTGGGTTTTCTGATTTTACAGATTTTAGTGCATTGATTAATGGGAAAAGGAAACTGAATTTGGAGTAAAAGAAAGTTGATGCTTTCCACGGACTAGAACATTTGGTGGGATTATTTTGGGTGACTTAAACCTAACTTTAATTGTTATATTTGTATTATAATTATTATATTTTAATAAATAATTTTCTATAATAAAACGAAATTTTTTTACAAAATTTTCCGAGTATTTTTTGGCAAATTCATCCTCCCCTTCACACCCTTTTAAAAACTGCGAAATACAACGGCAGGAACTCACCCTCTCTAGCTGGGTTTGGCCTTAATTAATTTTGTCCCTCGTCCTTATCAGCAGCTTAGCATCTCTTAAAATCCGCTCACAAATTCGCTAGAAATTATAGGAAAATTTCAACTCAAATAATTTGGAGATGGACCAAGGGTAGTTCCGGAAAGCTGCTGCTGCTGCTGCAGCTTGTCCTGCCCCAGAATTATTCATGATCCTTGGCATCGTCTTTCCCCTTAGGTTTTTTACATATCTCCGATGGCAACTTCAATTCAGACTTTGGCTTTGTTTTGGGTAACATGATGAAGCACCGAATCATCGTCGATGTCGAGGATGACATTCAATGACATTCCCTGATTCTTATTTATGTCCTTACAGAAATCCTCGGGTTGTTTTTTTTTGGGTAGAAAAGAACAAAAATCAATTGCGTTGTCTGCCTACCTCGATAAGGAAATATTCCTTAAAAAACACACGATATAGAGAGCTAGGCTAAACAATGGAATTGGGAAAGAAAAAACGCTCTACGCTACGGTACTTTGCTGGCATTTGACACCCCAAATGTAAGGACACTACACAACGGCAGGACACACTCAGGTAGTGAGGGTCCTGAGATATGCATATGCTGAATATGAGGCGTTTACCTACCCCCAACTGCAGTTTTTTTTCCGCTTTTTTATGCAATTTTTAGCATGAAAATTTGCTTTTCCCTCTAGGGGTTGTTGTTAGGGAACTTTCTCTGCGTTTGATATATTTTTTTGGGAGTTTTATAGCGAGTTTCCTTAATTGCGTTCTTTCTTTTCCTTACTGTTTTCGGATATACCTAGATCTCCGATTGTGGTTCTTAACGGTTTTTGATTTATTTTTCGCATTTTCCTGCACATAAAAATATAGGTACACTCTCTGTATTTTTTTGGGACTTCTTTAGCGGAAGTTTCCCACGAGTTTTAAGGTAAACATTGAAATCTTTTTACATGCCGGGAGCTGTGATTTGTGCCGAGGACAGTTGCCTAATGAAGTATTTGTTTAGGGTAATTGGTAGGGATAAAAAGAAGGCCCTGAGGAATATTTAAAGATAAGTATTTTTAATGCGGGACTTGAAAACCTTTTAATATGAATTTATGATCTTTGAGGAGGCTTGGACATTGTCTATTATAAATTTTTTTATTATAAAAGAACCAAGGCTGTAATATAATACATATTAATATGAAGTTCTATAAATTCATTGTTTCAACGAGAAAACACAGCAACTCTTTACCCTTTCAGAATTAATTATTTAATCTCTTTACATATTATGTCCGCCCTTACTTTCTTGTAAAATCTCCTTAACTTTAATTTCCATGGTGTGTCCTTTATATTTGTTGTACTCACCACTTGGGTCCTGCAATTTCAGACACTGCTCTAAATCTCGCACATCCTTGCCGGCGTTGTTCAAGTGCCCATAGAGCGCAACTGCTGCTCCGGTCAGTCCGAGGTTCTTTTCCTCCCGTTCATACTCCTGCAGGTCCAGATCCTGGTCCCTTGCCGCCGCCTCCTCCTCCTCATCCCCATCCTCTGGCTTCTCCTGCTTCAGCTGCAGAGGCGACGAAGCATTGTTGCTGGCAATCTGAGCTGGATGCAGCCGTTGTTCGGCGCCTTTATCCTTTGGCTGCTCGACATATTCATCACACGATTGCAACTTCAATTCGAGCGTTAGCTTCTTGTCTCCTAAACCAGCATCATGCTGCTGGATGGGGGAATGGCAGGACAGCGGCGTGCAGGATGACGACTGGGTTGAGGAGGAGGCGGAGGCGAAGGATGCGAAGGATGCCAGGGAGACGCTGTGATTTGCGCTGACATCGCGCATATTTGTGTCAACAGCAGTCAAAGTTTCGCCTTTGTTCTCCCCGGGGCTCGTTAGTATGCCTTCATCCACAGCCCGTTGACTGGGCTCGAATTTAAAGTCGCCAACTGCAAGGAAAAACAGGACAATTGATGTCGTTTATTTTATAGACTTGGAAAGTAAATTTGTAATAAAGTAACTAAGTAAGATAATGAACAGAAAATATAAACTTGTTATCCATTGTAACTCATTCCCAAATATTCTACGATTCTTACACCATTTTGTAGGCTTTATGTACTTATTCAAATCTCTGTCCAGGAACCAATCACAAAACACAAATCGCTATCTCTCAAAGGGTTGACTCCCGGCCATTTACATAAGCCTTTCGTTATGGAATCATAGCAACCCTTTTTTTATGAATCTCCTCAACCCCCCCTGTGCCATTTGAATAAGCTTCTCTTTTTCTCTCTCTCTCTGGTGGGCCATAAAAAAGGGGTTGATTTACATATAAAAAAACGGGCGGGCAGAGTCATGCCTTCATTTTAATATTTGCCCCTAGGGGATGACGACCCAATACGCACGCTCCTGGAAATATGCTGATACCGTCATATTTTCCGGGAACGGGGGGGAAAACCAGGGGGTTAGTCCCAGGCCGGAGGGGGGGACTCTTAAAAAAGCAACCAACCGGGCACATTTCATTGGCTGAAGTGCCTCCGCCCGGCATGTGGTCCGTAAAAAATGTTAAGAACGGGGAAAAAATGAAAAATATTTTCATGCCAAGGCGTTGAAATGTCGCCGGGTAACTGATGCTTGAAATAACGGCAGGACATCACCATCATATGTTCAGGGTTCAGTCCTTGTTTCTGCTCCTGTTGCTCGGTTATTTCTATGTGCTCAGGAATGCCACTAAAAATGAGTCACATGGATGAATTTGAAAGTGTGAAAGTTCAGAGAGGGGTAAAGAAATTAAGGGGAGGAATGTGTGAGATGAAGAGTTTAAGAGTTTAAGAAAAAAATACTATTGAGTTAAACCTATAAAATTATTATAAAATTATTTAAATTAAAGATTAGCTTTAGATTCTCTTAAAAAGAATTCATAAAACTTGCCAAATTAATTCGAAATCTTCGTTAAAAACATATAATTCAAAGAATCTCCTTAAAAATATCCCTTTTATCCTTTTGCAATCTTACAAACTACCCAGGACATTTTTTCTGTTATCTAGTTCTTATCGCAAAGTATTTAGGAGCTGTGGTATTTAAGGATTTCAATTTCTCGCCTCAGCAAACAAATCCCCAGCCTGTTGCGCAACCTGAATATCTTTGACCAAAAATATAAAAAAGAAAGGAAAAGGAAAACTTCTAAAGGCAAGCCGCAATCGGGGATAAAAAAAATAAAGGATAACTGCAACTACAAACGAATTGCAGCATTAACCAGAAGCCAACAAAGACGCTGAAAATATTAGATTTTTTACCGTTTGACAGCGCCATTCGATTGCACAATTACGAGGAAGTAGCGGCAGCACCGAGAAAAAGGATCCTCCCACAGTCATAAATATGTGTCAGCTCGGTTCTTTTAATTAAGTACGAGCTATCAAAGGAGCGGACCTGCCCGAGATCGATGTCCTTCCATCTCCCTCTCACCCCGTGTTCCAGGTGTAAGCGGAATCAAAGGAGGTGTTGCTGGAGTAGATCCTGGGCCGCAATACAGGAGCCCAGCATCGTGGGAACTGCACATTGCGCAAAGGACAATGCAACGCAACTCAACTCACCTCACCTCATCTCAACCAAGTGCAATTTGGCTTTTGTCCCCGTGAAATACAAACTGGAAACTGCACCCGCTGCGTATTTCGGCGCACAAAGTGTGTGTAACTGTAACACACACACACACTGCTGGCCAAGAAAATACTGAGGAACCCGGTTGCAGGGACAAAAGAGGGAGAATCTGGAGAATCTCGGGGAATGATGAACACTGATCACTGCCAAACTGTGGCCCATTGTGATCACTTGGCTACGCACCAGAAAAAAACATGCGAAACAAAACGACGCGGCGGCACAATGAGCCAACTGATTATTGTTGCGACTCTTGCTCTTTTGTGTTTTGGCGAAACGTGAATTTATTGCCTCGGCTTTTGCGACTTTTTATGCAGCATCTCAAAAGTATTATAATATTAATGGCATGTTTGAAACGGCACAGCGGGGAGGCTGTATATAGAAATAGATCGGAGGAAAATATTGAGGTTTTTTACTTACAACATTTACAGGGAATTTTACTTAGCAGAATTTTTACTGATTTATGGGATTGTTTTCTTAACGGGGAAAATTATTAAGAATAAAAATATTACTTATGTTTCATTTATAATTATTTTCGGACTAAGTTGGCAAGTATAATATTTTATATATATTTAAATATTTTAATAAAGTAATATATTGATATCTTTGTAAGATGTATATATACGGATGAATATAAAAAGCTTCTATAAACTTTAAGTAATTAAAATTAAAATGTTGCATTTTTTATAACATATAAATAACTTTAAATTTGGCTTTATTAAATATCTAATTCACCTTCAAAGCACTTTTAAGACATTTTTTTGGTTATTTACTGAAAAATATATTTACAACTCAGAGTAGCATTAAAAAAAATATATGAAACTGTTTTTAAATTAATATAAAAAAAAAAAAATAATAAGATAATTGTTTAATTTTAACATATAATATGTAATTTCCTCTGTTATTTATTATTATTTATATTATTTTACACATAAATTATCAGTATAAATATATTTTAACCCGTTTTTTTAATTTATAGCAAATATTTATCTTTGATTATTCTCTTTTTCAAATGTCGTTTCTTTATTTAACAATTGAATAAATTATTTAATTTAATTTCTTTTGTAATCCGAAATGTTTACCAAAAAAAAAGTATTAAAATCTTAAATTACCTTTAATAACTTTAATTACTCGAATCTAATATATAATTCACTTAATTATTCACTCACTAAATTAATATAAATTGCATTTTATTGTTCAATCTCTGCATTTTGTCAAGCGATCTCTGCGTTTCGCTTTCCCCTTGTCGAACCCGCCCAAATCATGTCCGTACACTGGCAGAAATTCGAGCAACCGCTTACCACTCATTTAAATAACGGTGCGCATGCGCAGCCCTGCCTTACTGCTCTCTCGCTCTGTTTAATGCGATGTTGGCACGCAACTCGCATTTCCTTTGCATACACTGAGCACAATTAGCGCTGTTGGCTGTGCGTTCGCTGCGCCTGCGCCAGCGCCCTCGTTTCCGACGCCCCCGCTTTTTACACGCCTTTCTACACTTCGCTGCTTGTTTGCATAAATTTCGTGCCAGGCACCTGTCGCTGTCCCGCTCCTGCACGCGCACTTTGCATGTGCATCCGCTCGAGACGCCGCGCCGTGGTGATTTTTTTCGCGTTTTGTAATTGCAGTTATTTGGCCCGAAGTCGCGCATTATAAAAGCAAACAGCAACAGCAGCAGAAGAAAAAAATGGTCTTAAATTGCGTAAATTCATAGTAAATACATATATTTAATTTAATTTTTATTTCTAATGCATTTAAATTTACAAATGAAGTGAAAATGTGTTTGGTAAGCCCGTAATTACAGTCGGATATTTCAATTACTCGTTGAGGAAATTATAGACCTCGGTTCTTCATATGCCTAGAGTTGTGAAATAAATTATTCATTTTGGTTTGATGTGGATTTATGAAGTGATTGAAAAATAATTAAAGGGGTTTTGGGTATGAGAGTAAAAAAAGAGTTAACCAAAATGTGGAAAATAAGTTTATTGAAATAAAATTCCATACGAATATTTGTACCCATGCTAACTCCTTTCCTCTATATTCTCTTTTAAGTTTTACATTAAATAAAAATGGTCAGCATTTTTAAAAGCGTGTTCTAAAAGGAATTCGGCATCACAATTTCTATTTATAATATCTATTCTATTCTATATTCTATTCATAATATCTCTTATTTCCATCTAAAAGCCTACATATTTCGCAAAAAAATTTTTCCTTTTCTTTATTAATCACCCGAATTTTTCACCCTTTCCCACGCTAGCAACCCGCAACATTTTTGCAAAATTTTAATGGTTTTTCCTTTACTTTTCCCATCCTTTTGCAATTTAAAATCAGCATTTTTTCCAAAGAAAACACTCGATTTAATGCTGGTGGCAATAAAATCCTTTTATATATTTTTCAGCCAAAAATACGTTACAAAAAATGTTCAAATGAGAGAAATTGAATTTCAAGAGGTTAAATGTCACTTAAGCCGATTTTTTTCACCCTGAGATCTTTTTTTTCGGGCAATTACTTGCCCAAAATTTTGGCACATTTCCTTTTTTTTAGCAAATTTTGAGCGCGCAACGAGAATTTTTTTAATGGCAGCTGCTCGTGGCGCAAAAAGGGGTGGAAAAGGGGCGATCGAAAAATGTGGGCATGGCTCAGAAATTGGAAAATCAAAAACTATAGATGTGCGTGAATATTCAACCCCATTTTACATACATGCAACTTGCGGGCCACATAATATGAATGATAAGCAAAATAATAGAAACAAATAGTTTCGAAACTCCCGAGGGCCAATAAAAAATAGTTTGGAAAACACAAAATGGATGGGTGCCACCGAGGACAGACAGGACACCCAGGACAGATATCATTGTGCTGATCACGCAGTGAAAAATAAAAAAATAAAATCGAAAGCAACGCGTGCTGGAAAAAAGGATGCGCCTTCGCCGAGCGTGCTGCGCATGCGCGCCTTGTTTGTTATTGTGTCGCCGTTGTGTAACCCAATCCCCGGATCCTTTTAACCCTAAAGGGTCCCCGCTTTAAAATCGAGTCTCGAGTGAGTGTGCGTCGTCGTCGCTAAATGTGGCGGAACTTGCAGCTTCCAATGGCATCGCATTTATCATCATTAAAGGCGGCGGCCCGCCGTCTATCGAATATCCTGCATCCTTTCACTTTTGTGCCAAAGGCTTGTGGCCACTGCGGGTCGCAGCTGCTCTCTCACTCTCCACCGTCTCTATTTGTATAGAAATTAAATTTGACATGCAAACATTTTCACATTTTCTCGGCATTCGGCATTCCCCCTTCAGTTGTGGGGGTGTCTCGCGTGTCCTTCGAAAGGATTTCAGTGGGTTTTCCATTCAAATGCAAGCTGTCGTCGCCTTGACATTTTCCCTGTAACACGATACCAGAGTGAAAGTAATTTGCGACAAATTTCCACTCATTTCCCCTGCTCATTTCCACTGGCACACACACAAAAGTGAAAGCCATGCAAATGCCTTTAACAGATGTTTTCGACTTTTGCACATTGCCAATGGGTTTCGTCTGGCAATGTGTCTGTACATACATAAATATATAGCAGACGAAAATTTGTTAGCTAAAAATGTTAACAAGCAAAATTAATGAGCCCTGCAACATGAGCAATTCTGATTTTTCAGAGCAAAAACTTATAAATTTAGATGCCAGGCCAAGATATGTGTTAAGTGAATAATTATGGGGCTTGCCAAGGGGAGTAAGAAAAGGCGGACTTATGGAATTTTTAATTCAAAAAGCTGCCAATAATAATTCGTAGATTTAATTAACAAAAAGTGTTGGGTAATGGGCACTTGCTGGTTGTTTTGGTTTGAGTTTAAGTCTTAAAATATATTTAAAATAGAAATTTTTGACCGGAAAACCTTTCCTTTTCAACCAATAGGAAAATATAAATTACTTAAATGCACAGTAATCTTTTTAAAATATTTTAAAAATACTTAGGAAGCAAGCTAAGTATAATTTCAAAATTTTAACATTAAAACCCACTACTAAATATTTTTATAAATTTGTATATCTGATTTCTTTACCGATGAGCAATCTTTAAATTGCAAAGACCAAATCATCAACCTGACGGCATGAAATTGCACTTTCCTGCTCAGGAATAAATCCCGTGAACAATGTACCATTTATGAGCCCGCACAAAACACTTTCCCATGCAAATATCCCCTAAGGTGATTTTGCATAAGATTGAGCTCTAGAGAAACAACCCTAAGATCTCTGGGAAAGTGATGTGTGGGAGCACCTTTTGGGATGAGGCAATAGTATCACCTGCAAGGACCATGAAAAATGGCAAGCCAGGTAGTCGGGCTGCAAGGACAACTTTCACTGGATTGCCTTCCACTCGAACGGAGATGAGTCCAAGGAGTTTGCAGATTGAAAGGATCCGAAACTCATTTCGCATTATCCTATTGATGGGCCCTCATTATTATTTATTATTCCTGCTCGGTGAATATGCAGCAAGGTGCTCGCCCTGCTTCTGGGACGTGGGAATGTAAACAAGTCGCCTGTCTTGGGGGAGTTTCCTTTTCCTTTTGCATTTTGTTTATTCGTTTTTGCAAAGGATTTTCCGAGCACTTGCTGTGCATTTCATAAATTAAACGAAATTTAATTGTATTTTGTACAAAATAAATATACTTGAAAGGGAATTGAAGCCATCCTTCCTCCAAGATATTTCCCATCTTTTTGATGTTGGAAACTAGGTTCTCTCTGTCTCGAGAACGGATATTGAGCCAATGATTTTATTCGATTGTCCCTGGGGCAGTCGGTCAATGCTGCAACCGGGAAATGGGGAAAAATGGAAAAAAGGAACAAGGAAATGCACATGTACATAAATCAAATGAGAATCAATTGTCGGAAATGAAAGGGCAACGCAGGTGTCCCGGCTGCTGTGGAGATTTTTAATGAATTGTGTTAGGAAATGTGCAAATTGAGAGTCTATAAATCAATATAAAAATAAACTTATACAACTAATATGTCCTATATATTTTATGTATTATTATAACTATCTAACTTTCTTTAACCAAACCTAAAGATATTAGGCCTCGATCATTCAACTGTCTTAGATTCAGCTTCAACATTAGCTGTCTTTACACTCGTCGTATTCACAAACATTTTGCCCCACATTAGTCATGGTAATTGCCAACAATAATTGCAACAACAATTAGTACAATTATTGCAATTTTCGTGGCGTGTGTGTGTATCTGTGTGTGCATCTATGAGTTGCTGTAATTTTCAATTTGCAAAAACAAAGCTCATTATTTTTGCACACTTTTCAAAATCGAAATCCACCCGGTAAGCTATTTGAATTTCATTAAAGCACTCCCCTTTCCCTCGAAATCCATTTCAAATATTTCCATTTCGCTTTGTTAGTTGTCTGCGTTTTTTCGCACTTTCCGGCGCCCCCTTCCAGCACGCAATATGCTTTTAACTAAATTTCCATATCTTTATGCAAAAGGAAAAGAGGGAGAATAAAAAAAAGAAAAGAAACTCGCTGCACTTCATAAATTTTTTAACTGGCTGTGGCAGCAGAGAACCCGCCTAATTAGCTTTACAGTTTTACTGGGGATGCGTGCCACAGTCAAGCCGAATAAAATAAAACTCTCAGTCCTCACTCACGGAAAAAAAAAACACAAAGCAAAGAATCATTGAAAAATGCTTTCAACTTTGCCGCTGCTGAAATGTGGCAGCCAAAGATCAAAGTCAAGGATCAAAAATCCCAGCTTTCTGTTCTTGTCTTGTTATGATGATTTCCTTCTCTGCTGGCTGTCTCTCCCCACTCCATCCATCCCATCCAAACCATCCATCCGTCCACTGTCCAGTCAGCCAATCCATCCAGCCATCCAATCCATTCATAATAATGCGAAAATCGGCAACAAAAGTTAAGAAAATCAAAAGCGGCCGTGGCTTAGAGTTGAGGGGAGGGCGAGAGGAGTACAAAAAAATTTGCTCAGCTTGAAACAAAAGCCGCTCCACAACAAGTCCGTTGCGAGGTATCCCCTCTTCTCAGTCTGCTGATCTCCTGACAGCGTTAAACGAGCTACAACAAAAACATTTTTCTGCTCTTAGTTGACATTCATCTTGGGCAAGTCTCTCGGCCAAGTCCCAGGCTGTCTCTAAGCTTGGTTCACAAACAAATTGACATTGGAATTGTTTGAAAAAAAAACATAGAAATGTCACATAGCTGAAGATTTTACAGATCATCATCATAAAACTAATGAAATATAAATAAAGAACTTGAAAATACTTGGCCTTCAGTTCACTAAAGGCATTGCCTACTTTAAGGATATTCTAAAGAGGGATACTCCGGAGAGCAACTAAAATCTAGAGGGTTATACTAATCAGATTTTATGGAAATTTGGTATTCAGTTTTTTTTAAATTATAAACTAATTAAAGAATTAAAACCAAATAATTTGATCCTACAACCTTAGGTGCTATGTAAAGAAATATTTTTTAGAACTCCTAGCTACTTTTTCAAGCTCTTTAACAACTAACTGGCCTAGGAAAACAGCTTTAACTAATCCCATGTAATAAGGATTATTTAATACCCGTTAAAAAAATCTAGAGATTATCGTAGTACCGTAAACCCCTTTTAATTATTAGCCAGATTTCATTACCAGTCACTGTATTAGCAATTACCATGCGTTTACGACTACTGTTATCCCAGATGATGTAAACTTATGAAAGAGAATTGTTTTAAACGGAGCCAACAATCAAAACACGAAGTGTACGCAAATAAGCCAAAGTTGTAATTTTTCAATTGAATGAACAGCAGCAGCGGCAACAGCAATCGTATCTTTTATTTAATTTTTTTTTCGCTTTAGAATGCACGCATATTCGCATTCAGGGTTAAGCCTGGCCAGGAAAAGCGAGGGCGGAGGGGACGGGTAATTAGCATGCATTGCGATTAACATATAATTAATTGCAGGTAGAACAAAAAAAAGGCAAAAAGAAAAAACTACAGCAACGGCAACAAATTATATTTCCCTGCGCACAGTGCAAATGAAAATTGCTACAAAAACAAGAGAAATAATTATCAGCGACGGCATCTAAGCGGCGATCGCATGCAAAATACATTCCCCGAGTGCAAAATATTGTTGAGAACACGAAAAGAGCTGAGAAGGAGCAGCAGGGTTAAGCCTGCAGATTAAATACCCTAAAGGTCTAATAAAAGAGACAGACAATATATTTTATTATGCTCAATTGATGAGGAATAATTTTTTTAGTATATTTAAAATAAACAAAGTTGGTTCAAGAACTTAAACCTAAGAAGAATCTAACAAAAACAGGAAGAATATAAATGTTTATTGCAAGAATACAGATTTAAAATAAATATTATATCTTCAATAAAGTAAAAGGAAATATTTTATAATATTCATTTCAAAAAATATTTTATAACAAATAAATTTAAATATGGCCACCTTCAAATAATGTTTAGGCCCTTATTTTTTTATATATTTATATTTTTATATTTATTATTTTCTTTTAAAAAACATGCTGATTTAATAATTAAATACATTTATTATTTTTAAATAAAGAACTAAAATTCTCCACAAACTCGACTATATCCCCTCATAAAGAGTATTTCAGATAGCAACAGGTGCAATGCATTGCGCACTAATTAGTTGCACAACAGACCGAAAAAACAACAAAAGATACGCAAATATTTGTTGCTGCTGTTGTAGCTGTGTGTGTGTGTGTGCTGCTTTCATAACTGAAATACACCGAACTAAGCTCCGCCGAATGCCGCGTGCCTTGTAATTGAGACTTGGACTTGGCAAGCGGCAAGAGCGATGTCGATGCAGCAGTATTTGTCTGCAGGCGCATAACAGTTTGTCTCGGCAAAAGTTCAATTAACGCATATTCATAGAGGAATATATAGATACTTCCACTCCAGATTTAAGTGGCAGGCGGCTGGTGCGGGCACAGAAATGCGAGCCACTTAAGTGCTCAAACAGGCCAGAACGTCTGCGAATCGAAAGACTCAGGCAACGAACCTCGCTGGCATCTTTGCATAGGCTCCCGGCCGGGATTTGGGCAGTCGGAGGGGTGGATAATTGTAGACCGAACGCGCAATTGCTTCGCAACACTATGGCATATGCAAATTTCCCTATAAATCAGCTAAGAAAAAAACACATCTATCGATACAATGCCATATCTTTCGCGCTATCCAGCTGTGATCGCGAAATGGAGTTCTCAACGGCAATCGGACCCAAAAGCGTTCAATTAGCCGACCCCGGGGGGCGCGCCACAGCCACCAGATTGGGCCAGGCCAAAATGCACTGAGATAAATGTAAAATTTTTGTTTAAAGAAAATTATTTTATACAAAAAAAGTTACTAGGAGTGTGTTTTTATATTTATATAATAATAAATGTGATATTTCTCGACTAAAAAAAAGTATACAGCAAAAGTAGCCTTTTGAATTTGAATTACATATTATTTTAAAATGCCAAAGTACCAAATACATTTTTTATTGAATAACCTTTTCGGCTTTATTAATTTATTCAAAATCTATACATTGCTTTCCAGCTTCACCATTTTATTTCAAGTGCATTTATTTTCCCCTAGTTTCGCGTGTGCATTGTTTTTTTGTCATTCTATATTGGCCACCAGTTTGCATTTATTTTTTTATAGCCACCCCTTCTCTATCCCACTTCGTCTGGAGGGCCGCACTTTGGCTGAGGGTAATTAGCAAATGTTTAATTATAGTTCACAATTCGCTAGCTGCTCCTTCTTTTTAGCTTCGGCTCTGGCTCTAGGTTCTTTTGGCTTAACTAATTGCTCTTGGTGACTTGACTTGACTTGCTGAGCAGCCGAGTGAGTTGTTGCTGCGTCTGCAGTCGGAAAACTGACACAATTGCCTGTCAATTGTAATTAGTTTTGCTTTTTGAACACTGCAGAAGAAGAGGTAAAGTGGTAAAGTCAAGTGCAGTTATCCAGAAGTTGGTCTTTAGGTTGGAGTTATTTGTTTCTATAGATAAAGTAAGATATTGTTCCAAAGAATCTGTATTTCGATTTGACTCCACCTAGCGCTGAGTAAGGGAAACAGATTCAGGGGTAGGTTCCAGTCTAATTAGAAAATAAATAGGAAATATCTATGCTAGTGGTTTCTGGTTGGCTTTCTCAGGGATGAAAAATGTTCTTTTAAGAAGTTTTTACCTGTTAAACCAGTGTGGCCGTGCTCTTCAAAATTCAGCGTATTCCTAAAGGGGTTGTGGCCACACTAGCAATACGTTTATTATTTACCATTTTACCACCGTTCATGGAGTGACTTACAAATTCTTGACCGAGAACCACAATAAGCTAAATATAAAACCCAGATGAATGACACCGGACAATAATACTGTAGTATTTAATAAAATGTTATCGCCATTTATTTACCGTTCCTCAGAGATCAAACACCCCAAGAAAGTTTCTATTGAAACTACAAAAATTCTTCAATTCAAAAGACTATTTTTAACTTGTTTGACTTCTTTCTGGAGTTAGTCTGCCTCGTGTCTACGGTTGCAATTGAGGTGCAAAACAGAAAAAAAAACGAAACTGGCGAAACAGTTAATAACTTTTTATGGCCACAACAAAAGCAAAGCGCCGTGAATTGGACAAGTTTTGCCGCCGACCAGGCCACAATGATTCACTTTGCCGGCAAGACAGAAAAAACAAAGTAAAATAAAATAAAGTAAACCAAAAAAAAAGAGGATAAAAACAACAACAATAAAGCGATCTCGTGACAGACAATCGCCGACAGATGCAGCGACATCTAGTGGCGGCTGCCAAAGTGTTAAATAACAATTACTACTTTATGAAGTCGTTTTTGTCATTGTAAATGTTTACGCTGTCAGGAGGGGCTTTGGGGGAGGAGGGGAGGCTAATTAGTTTAAGACCAAACATATACATACATATGTATATGGGGAATATCGAATAGGGAGGGGCGGGGTAAGGCAGAAGGGCTTACCAAAACTAATTTCAGATATGCATCGAGCGATGTTGCTGCCGCAGCACGCCCTCCATTGTGGCCAAGAGGTCGCTTCTGTTGGTCGACCGTTGGATTGGCGATTCTCTGGAGATCTGACGGAGATCCGGACGGAGGACGGAGAAGCTGGGGCGCTGGGGAGCTGGGCACCGAACCCAAACACCGACTGAACCGGGCATGGGTCTTTCGGCTTGAATTAAAACCAATCACAGCAACATGCAAAAAGAATCTGCAGCATGCTGCCCATGTGCATGTACATACATACAGTGGGTGCTAAAAAAATAGCACTTCTGTCAATATATATTATAAAAATTCGGACTGAATTTATAAAATACTTTTGAAGGTATTTTTAATATATTTTCTGCTGAGATATTGCATTTTTAAATTGAAGTATCAGAAATTTAGTCTAAAAAAATATATATTTAAAGCACTCAGATCTTTATTAAAAATTAAGAAAAGAAGTTAATATAGAAAACTTTTTTATTTTGAGAAATAAATAGATATTCCCCTCCTATTGTTTATATAAATTGTCACAAATACAAAACAAATTTCACATTTTTTTAATAATTTAAAATATAACACCCTATTTTTTCGCTACCCATCGTTCCTACATATATAGAGAGAGAGAGGATCTCTTTTGGCTCAGCGTTAAAGTTATATACAAAAGTAATATTCGTCATAATCATAATGATAGGCTTTCAGAGCTCCAGCAGCAGCAGCCGCCATGGCAGTTGATTATGATGATGACTCGCGTCCTTCTTTCGCAGCAACAGCAACAGCCACAGCCACAGCAGCCGCTGCAACTGCAACAACAACAGCAACTCACAAAGTAGCCGCACATGGAGGGGGAGGGAGATGGGAGGTGGGGAGCAAGGGGGAGTGTCTGGGGGGAGGTACAGGACAGGTACTGTGGCAATTCCAAGTCGTCAGTCTTACGTACGACGTCCGCACGATCCATGCAAATTAAATGAAACGTACGAAAGGCGCAAGCAGGCAAAAAGTTCCCATGACTTTGGCAATGGATGATCGGTTCGGTCCCCTCAAAGAGGGGAGGGGGGAAGGGGATGTATACATATATATACACACATATAGTCACTCTGGCAAACTTGCAGATCGGGCTGCAGTCGGGCACAGGTTCAACCTGCGGTCTGGTTGTACATTGTACGCTCCTTTAGCTGCGCCTCATTTTCCCATTCATCCCATTCAATTCACTTTGTGCACAGCGGGAAAAAATTATGAAAAGTATGCAGTTATATATTTTTTATTATATAAAATATATAAGAGATAATTAAGGAATTAATATTTACAGGTTTATGAAGATAAAAGCAGATCGTTGGATTAACAAACTGTAAAACTTCTTGAATAAAAGAATTCAATTATTTTCAAGTTCTATATAAATAGCATTACTTGTAAGATCTTTCTAGATTTTCTAGTAAATTTACAAATATTATTTTCTCTTTTTTTTTAATTTTCTCCGTGTAATTTCCTTTTTTGCTGCAAGTTACTGATGTGGTTGTTGCTGCCCGCATTCAAGTGTCATAAATCCTTTCGGTTTAATAATATGCACCGTTGCTGGAAAATACATTGTTGATCTTGATCTTTGAGCTAAAGCAATATGCAACATTTACAGCCTCAATTATGATAGCAATTTGTTGATGTTGCCTGGTTACAAATATAACATTTAATATAACAATTTTTCAGTTCCAATTTCTGGAAATATGATTATACAAATTATGATAATAATAATCACCAATAAAATTGGCATAACAATGGTCAAGTTTTGGCCAAATTTCTTGAGAAAGATTCTAAAATATTGATTAGTGTTTTAGGGTTCTGAGAATCGTCAAACCAGCCCGGTGATAATATTTATAGAGCATAGTTCATGATTTGATAAGGTTTTTCGGAAACGATGATTCAAGCCAACCAATTTGCACAAGTTCAATAATATGTAGACCACAATTTTCTTCAAAAATAATCAAGTTTTTTGAAGCAATTTGAGAGACAGCTGCTCATGAACTGGCGCTCCCTTTGCCATACAAAGTGTGCTCGAAAAACACTTTGCACAGGCCGAAAACCACCGAGGACGTCAACTTGGAAATGTGTTGAAAAGTAATAAAAATGTTGGCTCAATTTTATAGCCACAAGAGCGTCAGATGAGCACAACTTTTGCACCAGGACCTTTTCGGCGGGGAAAAGTGCGAGACGCGGCACTGGCGTTAAACTGAAGCTCATAAAAGTCGGCGTCATGCGGAGAGTGGATAGTGCAGACCCAAGACTGACCAAAGACCGAGGACTGAAGACCCGAGACACCTCTTCGGCGCCTGCTAAAGACCGTGAAGGTCAGTCGGAATAAAAGATGCAAACTAAATGCTGTCAGGAAGCGGGAGCGATTTGAAAAGACTTTGCCGCCGCAGGAGTGTTGGGGCTCCCTGAATGAAATTTACCGAATTATGAATTCAAAATTAATACCGGGAACTGTCTAAGCAATCGCTACCGAAGACCCAGCCAGCGCTCCTTGTAGCGACCATTAATCTTCGCCTATAGCTGGCAAATTGTTTTGTGTAGAGTCCCCCCAGGTAGGTCCAGGTCCTGGGTTTTGGTTTCGATTTTGGATTCTTTTTTTAAATTTGTTTTTTCTTTTATTTTGGGTTCCTGGTCGAAACTCAATTTGCCAGCTAACTGTAAAAGAGGTTGCCGTCTAACGCCCCTTGGCCGAAAGGAACTTGGTTAATTGTGTTCCCAGGAAACTGCGATATACCGCCGTCTGCGTCCGGGCCACAAACCTAATTTGCCTACGAAATGTTGTCGGGATCTTTGGGCAAAGTCAATTAATTTCTGGCCAGAAAAGGACAGTGGTTCGGGGTTTTGAAAATGGGTTTTTAGGGGGTTTGAAGTTTGTAGAATACGAGAAATTTTAAGTTGTATTTTAGTAAATAAAGGGGTATCCGTTTTTATGATATTTATTTAAGGAAACCCCTTAAATAAAATGCTGAAGTAATTATTCAAAAATTATATATTGGAAATTATTCGTGATACTCAAGTATTATTTTAAAACTAAATACAAATATATGTGACGCGCCGAACGCGCACATAAATAATTAGAAATAAGGATAGCCGTAAGGGAAATAAGATAAAGGAAGAAATATAAACTGAAGTCAAAACAAAGAAGAAGAAACCAACACACAAACCCGTTTTAAATTCAAACCGGCCACGCGCGCGCGCCGTGATGGGAAATGGAGGGTCACACTGGGAAAAGTGGAGCGGGCACACTGAAGGTGGCTAAAGCCCTTTGGAATAGGCGGGCACACAACACACCACCGAACCGCTATATAAAGCGGACCCCAGCCCTACAGAGCTCATTCAGTCGGCGAGGCGATCAGCGACAAGTCCCCAACAGGAAATACTCAAGGACTCAAGGAGCATTGGTAAGGAATCAGAGGTAAACCAGCACGACGGTAACTAACTCACCCCAGTAGTCGTAGCGTAGTAGAGCTTATTCTCCGGATCGGTTCACCGACCCGAGCTTCTCA